>NQII01004701.1:107542-193997 GCA_002778355.1 Clitarchus hookeri | reverse complement strand
AATATAACTTATGAAATACAAAGAGTATTAACACATTTGGCCTACAAGTACAAGCTAAGACCATATTCGGAATATGATATCTCGTTCAAAGCCCAAAGTGAATTAAAATAGCACATTAAACTATGTAGTCAAAATCCGTGAGAGCACTCGGATGAAGTCTATCAAAGCCTCACGGATGTAAAAATATACAAACACGTTAAAGCATAAATAGAAAAAATCAAAAGGTTCATTAAAAATAAATGCAGGCAATATAAGCAAAAATCTGAAGGTATTTGCATGTGGGTTATCTNAAAATCAAAAGGTTCATTAAAAATAAATGCAGGCAATATAAGCAAAAATCTGAAGGTATTTGCATGTGGGTTATCTCAAATGTCGACAACAAAATTGAGCGAGCAGATGCTGTCCCACTCAGAAATTCAAACAGGCAACTTTCTGGCGACTCGCACACAACTAGCCACGGCAAAATTAACTTTAATAAAAGTTTAAACTGTACTAAATACACACGTATTACTCTACTGGGATCCACGCACCTTTAAAGTGCAAGATTATACCAAATATAATTTTGACTAGGCGAAAAAAACTAAATTTAAAATGCAAACGGAAAGTTTGTAACCCTATTCACCGTGAAATAGCCGAATGTAATACCACTGAATAAACACATTAAAACACTGAAACTACACCCTACCTGCGAATTGCCCTACGGCCATCGTAGAAAATTTAAGTAAACGTGATGATATCCACAGAGCTTACAGACGTGGCGATGACCCAAGTCGACGATGTCCAACCGTCGAGGCGGTCAGGGGCAATGAGTGACCGAACAGGAACAGGAGCAAAGTTAAATAGACAAAGCCGAGAGACCGGAAGAATGAAGAGCACCAGCTAAACATCACGGGACAATAGGGAATAAACTGTCTGCCGCGCATGCGTGGAAAGATGGGGAAACCAAAAAGCAGGGAAGGAATAGTGAACTAATATCGATAGTGACAAGGAGCGCACTTTGCACATATTGCAGTGTTTTGTATTTTTTATTAAAATTCCTTTTCTTTGTAGAAAAAAATTGTTTGATTATCAGTATTTAGAACTGGAGACAGTTTTTATTAAGTTCGTCAACTTCATGCGGAAGTCTTGCAAGTCTACATTCCACACAAACCAACCGTACTACACTCATTCCGTCTCTAACATTTACTGTCTCATCATAATCGCCTGTCCAATCGGTAACCATCGATGCAGCAAATAGGTTTTGCCGGCAACACTTCCGGAATCCCAGTAGACGAATCTTTGCAGATCTCGTTATGTTTTTTTAATGTTTCGCCTTGCACAAACTGCATGGGACCAATGTCATAATACTTAATCGTGCAAAAAGGACTCTTCGTATAGGTCGTTCTCTCATGCCGACGAGCACTTTGACCATAGGTGAAAACTCTGTCACAGCATCGGCACTGGCGACCACCAGATAACGATGATGCAGATCGTGGTTACATGATCGTTAAGGTCAAAGGCAGGCCTTNCATCGGCACTGGCGACCACCAGATAGCGATGATGCAGATCGTGGTTACATGATCGTTAAGGTCAAAGGCAGGCCTTCCTATTCGCAATCCATCTTCGTGGTATAACGAGAGAGTGCTTCTAAATTGATGTTCACCTCACGTTGTCAGAACGTCAGCTGTAATTTTTTTCTATACAAATGCAGTTCTTTTTACAGTAAAGAGCCTAGCTTGTTCCCACAAAAGGCCTTCCACCATAAAATTGTATGTAAAATAATATCGGAGCAATGTTATAAAACCCACAACATCGTTTTCCCTAGAAGAAAACACGGAAATACTTAAATAACGAGATATTATTTAAATATGCTTGTAGGCCTGTGTATATATAAATATAGAAATTATAAATAATTTTGTATTCTTATACTTATATAAACATAATTATGTGTAATATAAATTAAAAATAATAATTTTTTTTTATATTTATGTATACACAGCTCTCTACGCGTTTTCTTCTTGAGCGAACGACTATGGAGGTTTTCTCAGAATGATCCGATATATTTTTACATACAAATTTCGTGGTGGAAGGTCTTTTGTGGGCACAAGTTATGGTCCTTACTGTGAAAAGAACAGCATTTATATATAAATCACTTACAGTTGATGTTCTGACACCGCGAGGTGAACATAGATTTGGAAGCACTCTCTCATCACAACACGAAGATGAATTCTAATATGAAGGACTGCCTTTGACCTCAACGATCATGCAGCCATGACCTGCATCATCTCTAACTCCTTGTCGCCAGTACCGACTCTGTGATAGAGTTTTCACCTATGGTCAAAGTGCTCGACAGCATGAGAGAACGAGCTGTACGAAGAGTTCTTTTTGCACGATTAAGCATTACGACATTGGTCCCATGGAAATTGGGCAAGACGATACATTGAAATAACATGCCGAGATCTGCAAGGATTCATCTACTAGGAGTCCACAAGTATTGTTGGCAATACCTCATGCTGCATCGGTGGGTACCGGTTAGACAAGCGATTATGATATGACAGTTTATGCTAAAGATGGAATGAGTGCAGTAGTGTCGGTTTGTGTGGAATGTACCCTTGCAAGAATTTCGCATGAAGTCGACGAACTAAAAAGAAAACGGTCGTCGGGTATAAACACTAATGAGCAAACAATTCCTGCTAAAAAAAAAGGCACATTTAATAAAGAATACAGAACAGTCCGTGAAGATGACCATGAAAAGAGCATTGATGAAAATTAACATGAAGACAGTGATAGTACTGAAGACGGCGATAGTGCTGAAGACGGTAATAGTGCTGAAGACGGTGATGGCGATTTTATCGATGCACTGATACACACCTCCAACGCATTTGCTGCAATAAACGACACGAAGAAGGGAGAAGACGCCAAGAATACTGGCTACATATTTCCCGAGGACCTGAATGAACTTGTTGATAGACTATGATATTCGATTGAACTTCAAACACGTGGGGATTTCTAGCACGTAAACGAGATATCTTCAATCGTTTGGAAACTAAATGATCGGGGATATATTGCATGATGTGATGAGCTACTTTCTTCTGAAATTGTAATTACAACATAATAATAAATGATTATTACAAAATATTAGTTTTTTCTATATTTTTGTGTGTCGTATCCTTTTTCTCCTCAAAACTATACAGTTGTGCTATGAGCACTCGAATGTTAACGGAAAGATGTGTATATAGAATGATAATAAAGAGTTCTGTATAAAAATGCATGGATAGTGGACTGCATACAATGCATTAATTCTGTAGACTTTTACAAATTATTGGAGACAGTGGTCGATCGAATGCAATTTCTTTACATATGGGTGGGGAACAAACCGAAGGATCGACCGAAGGATTGGGATTGATTAAAGGATTGGGATAGATCGAAGAATTGGGATGGATCGAAGGATTAGGATTGATCGAAGGATTGGGATTGATCGAAGGATTGGGATAGATCTAATGATTGGCATTGATTGAAGAATTGGCAAGGGTTGCTGTGAATTGTGGAGGAGGATTACGAAGGATTGTCGTGGATTTATGTGGATTGCGGAGGAGGATTGCAAGGATTGGTGTGGATTGGTGTATTGAATGGTGTGTCTATTGGTGTTTGAATTGCTGTAGATTTGCGTGTTTTAGTGGATGGATTGGTACAGATTGGTGTGTGGATTGATGTGTGGATTGGTGTGTGGATTGGTGTGTGGATTTGTGTGTGGATTGGTGTATGAATTGGTGTGGCTTTGTCTGCGTATTGCTGATTTCGGTGCTGATTTCGGAGTGAATTTTTGAGCGGATTGTGGATTGGATTGTGGAGTGGCTTGCGGAGTGGATTGCTGTGCTGAATGCAGTGCTTATTGCGGTGCTGATTGTGGTGCTAGCTTATGGAATTAATGCAAGATTGATCAATAAGTTGATAAAAAAAGTGGTTAATTAATTTTTTTCTTTATTTAATATAGTTTAGAATTTTTTGTATTAAATTTAATTTTTTTGGGTTAAAGGTTATTGAAGCTCATGAGCACAGGGTCAAGGTCACAGATGTGAGGTCAAGGTGAAGGTCACCCAGAAATAACATGTTGGTCGGAGACATCAGAGTAAGCTAGGTGTTGAAAATGTAAAGAAATTACAATCGAATGAAACCATATGGCAGGTGGAGTGCATCCGACAGAATGAGCAACGATGAAGGGGAAGGAGAGGGGCATATAATTACAATGTGATTTATTGGAAGGGAATCAGTAGTCTGCTGGACGTGCTGCTATGGGGGACCTCCAGAAAAGAAAGGTTTTAAGTATAATTTCTAATAATATATTTGTTATTATTTTCTGTAATTTTTATTTCAATTTTAATAAATGTTTTATACATTTTTTAAACATTATTACAATTTTTGAGTAATTTCTGCGTTAAAGGTTAAATATAATTCAAGGTCAACAGGTCAAGGTCATGCGCACTGGGCCAACGTTACCGTAATCCAACATGGTGGTTGGGTGACGTAATAACATGGCGACCGTTTGGTGCCTCGGGTAATTTCCCGAGTCCCCTCTATGACCAAACGTTCGAAATTTTAATTTTTTTATAATTTTGTAGTAAACTTTTCATACATTATAAAATGAATTTTATTAACTTTTTAAATATACTTTTTTTTTTTATGGTTTTTGATATTTTTTGGGGTATTTCAAGGTTAAAGTTTACTGGATCAAGGTCAAAAGTCACTTGAATCCAATATGGTGGTTGGGTGTTGTCACAAAAAGACCCTCTGTAACGATTTGGCATAGCCTGTGTCTATAAAACTAATATGGCCGCCACAGCTCTGCTCACTAAAACGATCCCCCCAAATCCTTCCGATGGATCGTTAAGTGCCTTTCGGTGGATCGTTTTTGCTACTAGGGAGATTGGTGATTTTGTCAGAAAAAAAACTGGAAGTCTTATAGGTAAAAAAGGGAAATTTTAATATATAAAGGGAAATTTCGAGGGTAAGTAGAGATTTTTGAGGGGAAATCGGGAAATTTTGAGGAAAAATTGACTGCTGGATGACTGGAATGAGAGATCATGAACCGCTCCAACGCTCCGATCCCTCATCCCCTTGTCAACAACTTCCAATATTACTATTGTATTGTTTCCTAAATATGTCAAGTTTTACAAGCGTTTTATACTTGTGTTATGATAAAAACACCTTGGTTTTAGTTAAACTTAACATCTTCTTATATCCTATCTTTAATTTTTAATAATTCTATTAGGAATGATATGAATAAAAGCGGGTGAATTTATGCGTAATGGTAACGCTAAAAAACAAATAGTACTTATGAATAGTAATATACCATATAATACGCGCGAATTCGGTGCGTTGTCCGTTTGGTTTAATTTTCTGTAAGCGGTTAAGCTTTATTTGCATTAGCGGAGTAATGTTCTAGAAGTAGAACTTTAATAGGGCTTCAGAAAAGTCGTGAGTAATCATGAAAAGCCTATAACTAATATCGAAACAGTTAAACATAGGTTTTAAAACGTTTTTACTATAACACACTAAATTTTTATTGCTGTAGAAACTTTTAAAGGCGCCGTATGGAGTGGACGGTTTAAACTAATGCGAGTATTAGGGCCAGTTTCACAATAATCACAGTTAAAGTATTGGTTGCCTGACCGCTCTTTACATTTAGACAGAAGATTTAATTAACCATTGGTTGAGTCTCATACTCTTTCTCAACGGACATTTCCTGTTTTAAATAAGTGCTGGTTTACTAAATGCTGGTTAAGATAAATCTGGCAATCATGCAGTGACGTTTTGGTTTGTGATTATTTGCAACCAGGTTGTCATCAGCCGTTTATAATATGCGGGTTAAACAAAGTTTGTTGCGAAGTTTGAAAGGAAGCGTCAATAATAAACAGTTTTAATCAATTCATATTGCTAGTTCATATAATGTATTATCAATTTTCTTGATTATTATGTATTAGTGTCTTAATGAGAACAAGACAAATGCAATGTTACAAATCCATAAAGACTTTTGAGTGTTTAATGTAACATGTGATTCCAGTACATAACAGTTTTTAGAACAGTTGTCCTAGTGATAACATTTTAGATGTACTTTAAATATGAAGGTATTTCGATAAACATTCTCTATTTGTTTTCGGAATCATACGTAGACTTAAAAATATAATTTATTTAATATATTCTTGTTTCTGTTGTCGCTATATACTGTATAATAGCTGTAAATATTTTACGTTTCCACCTACGTCAACAATATATATGTTAACTTGGTTTGAAGTAGTTGATTGTTCAGGATAAATTTCTGTTTGTTAGATTGCCTAATTAATGGGAAAACAAACGTCTCTTTGTGTTTTGTATGCTTACTGAAAATACATTCAAGAAATAACGCTAAAGTATTACGTGTATTTCCTATAATATAAAATATTTTAAAGCAATTTTAAACTTTCTGTCTTCAAATTAAAAACCTGGTACCTGATGTCTATGAACTTCTTAGGCATGTTTTATACATTTAAGCAGAAACAAAACAGTTAACAACGTGAAACAAATTAGTACAATAAAAAATATTCTCCATCCATAAGAAAAATATTTGGTTTCTGAATAACCGTGGCCAATTGATGTAATCATATTTTTTTCATCATCACCCTCAAATAACTCATTGAAATAAACGAATAAAAAAAATTACTTTACATATGCTAAGTATGGCTACCATATTTTTTGTAGTAAATATTATGGCTAGCCCAGTAATCGGAACATATTTAGTGTTTAAAATGACAATTGGTTAAAGTAAAATAAACGTTGGTTATTCTTAACCAAACATTGAGAAACATAAATGTTGCTAACCAATACTTAAATTTTAATCATACCTTAGTGGGAACAAAAACAGACATTATGAAACTGGCTGTTAGACACATACCCCACACAGTGCAGATGTTAATTCATTATTTGCGCGCGAAGTTTCTAACAGTCGAGGAGAGGTTTATTGTTTATTTCCATCAAGCCAGTCGTCCAGCATGGGAGTGGCTTTGGCTGTCACGGTTAGTGAATCATGGCCTACCTGTGTGTACTTGGTTGTCAATGGATTTAATATCAGTCCATTTTCTGAAGCTCAGTTTGAAATCGCTTTCAAGACTTCATTTACACAGTTAAATATTTTACGAAAATTACTTAGACTATTGCCAATGTAGCGCTGAACGTCGCCTGCGTACATGTGAAATAAGTAAGTACCTGGTGTAAGAACAATTGCTTTTATTTAAAATAAATGAAGAATATTTTCTAATTAAGGACAAACAAATTACTTCACTTTTCCGAATGTACACATGTATTAGCGTCGTATTATGACTCATTTACCTCTCGGGCCTCTAGGTAAATATTTATTTTGACAAAGAAATTGTCGCAGAAAATATTTTTTTATAGAATAATGTGTGATGCCTCTAGGGCCTCCAGCAAAGGTTTCGGTTTGGCAAGGACAGAGCTACTTCATACAACGTGATTATTTGTTATTCAATTCGCTCGCAGCTTCTGCGGAGATTTATTTTTCGCTTTTAAAATCTATAATAGTGCAAGCATTATGAAAATAATATTTTTTTGAGAGCAATACTTTTTCAGTAACGACATATCATAGGCCTAAGCTATGTCCAGAGTCAGAACAATAGCCATCTGCTCTTTTGTCATCTACACTAAAGAAAGGTGAATCGCAAAGAACCTTTAATAGCGAAACACTTGTCGGACAACTGTTTCCTCTTCCGTTTTCTGCATGCACGCATATTTCATTTACCCTCTTCTTGATACAGATGTTATTTACCATCTTGTTTCTGGAAAATGGGCAAAGCTGCTAGAATGAGGCAAGTGATAAACATGTGAAAAGAACCTTTGGTATCTGCTATTCGGAACCTCCATTACACTTGAGGGTTCTTTTCTTGTAAAGTTTTGTACAATATTGCATACGAAATATTATCAACTTCCTTTGATGTCACATGCCCCAACAAGTATTATTGCATTATAATTAAATTGCCTTCAACCAGTGATGTGTTCCTTTTTACATTTTCACTTCGGGATAGCAGTTTGTCATTTATGAATTTTCTTATATGGAAATGGGGAGGATAAAATTGAAGTTATAAATCTGTGTGCTACGTCAGATTGGATGGTAAATTGTAAGGATTAGAAATTTGCATTCAGATTTTCTTGTAATGGTTGCTTCAAACTTATCAACGACAAGTGTATTTTTGACTTGTTTATTGCAAGTGTTCAGTTTGTATAAAATACCACTGCAGGTAGTACTAGTACAATCACTTTTATCTTGGTAAGATTAGAAAAACTTGTAAATCTCATTTTCCAAATTTGTTTCGACCATTTATCGTACTTCTGTACTGCTTCGTTGACAGAGATTTATCGTTCGCTTCGATTTTACAAACGGAATATAGACACAAAGTAAAACTGCATAATTGCGACATATTATATTTATAAAGTGACATTATTATTTCAGGAATTGTTTCGTTATAGTCTGTTCACAGTTAATTGAGCAGTTATAAAATAAACCTTTAAATAACGTACTGTCCTTTCCTGTACATACAGCATTTAAACGCGCACACAAGACTGGCATGCGTCCAGATAAGTTTGAAACGACGAATGTATTGCAGTTCCATGTCATAACATTAAACTTAAAGGTCAGATAAACAATTGTGAATACAGAAGTTATTTGTTTTGCTTTCTATTTTTCAAAATCATATAAATGTAATATGTTAAATATTAGCTTTTCTAATAATTCTACATTTTCAATTGACCAACGCATGAGTAAAGTGATCAGGCCTATGGTAGTGATAATTTTACATATGGCAGAATAATAAGCAATGTGCATGCAAGTTAATCATAAGCAGGGCTTTCTCAAGTTCAGTTCACCGTCAACAGCTTATAATTTGTATTACTGCGAATATCTGAACCAAGTATTGTTTTACAAAGGCATTGTTTAGTTTTACATCTCCTTATTTCTTACGTATTGATTATGTATTTATTTGCTTGACGTTATGTATACTTACCAATTTTTGACATATTAGGTATGTCCCGAGTGAAATAAAAATAAAGGAAATAATGAAGATCATTGAACACAATTGTTAATTTTCATGCCAGTGATAGCATATAGCTAGTTACTTTTATATCATAATTTCTGTCATTTATGTGTGACTTTCGATGCTGATGAAAAAAAAAAAAATTTATTATATTTAAACCTCCAATATTTTATAAACACTGTGCCCCACAAAATAAATAACGGAATCCCTTGCTTATAATACAAAAGGTTTAAAAATTTTTTTTTTTTCTAAATCATACCGGGAAAACAAAGCAGTTTTACACAATCCATTAGCTTGGCATGAAAATCATTTTTTAAAATTATTAATATTTAATTGATAATATAACTTGGGCATCTCTTTTCCACTCCCCCCTATTATTCTGAATTACCAGTACTGTTAAAAGAGAAATAGATAAATGAAAACATTTTTTTTTTAGAAGATTAAAATTTGACGATTTATAACAAATCGGAGTCCAAAGGTAAGTAAACTAAACAGTTTTCAGCCACTTACCAGCATTTTTTCTAAAACCAACAACTTCCACTATGTACAACAACAAATTCGTTTTTCTCCTAAGTTTTCCAAACTTGTTGGTTTTTGTGAAGAATATCAGTAACATTCAGTACAGTAGATGAGAATGTATAAGAGTCGACCGGTAATATATTTTTTTAGTTTCTGCATGTATTCAGAAATTTATAAAGTGAAAATAATTAAAGTAATATTCAAATTCGCATTTTATTAATTGCACAAATATGTAAGTTAATCGAAATCAAGTGCGGTAAAAATTCTTTTGGTCACTGAATCATACCTAAGGTATTTTATATACAGTATTGTTTGTGAAAATTTCAACACCCAGAAAGCATGACCCAAATAAATCCAAACTCGGAGGATGTGTTAGCACAGTGTACCACAAATGAATGTTTACGATTGCAGAGAGATTGCGTACACGAAGGCCCAGCGGGGCCCTCTCTTGTATCACCAGAAAGGTCAGTGTTACGCCACACTCAGTCACTGAAGAGCCGTCAAGCGAAGTGAAAGCAGACGCCAGTATGCCTCGTCGATGTCAAAGGTTACCATATCAGCATGTGAGTGAGTTTGAACAGGGCAGAAGTATTGGTCTCCGGGAAACGGGTTTGTCATACTGTAACATTTCGACTCGTACAAGCCATGCTGCTACGGCAGCGATGCGTGTGTGGAACCAGTGGATAGAAAACGTTCGTTCGCAGCGATGAGCCGGTACTGAACCAGGCAATGTCACCACAAAACGGGATGAGCGCCAACTTGTCCGCATAGCCGTTACAAACCTTACAGTACTGCAACAGGTGTGGACCCGTCTGCGTCGGTTGTTCGACATCGTCTGCTGTAGGCTGGACTGGTGGCACGCATGCCATTGTCCAGAAGACAAACTAATGCCCCAGACTGCAATGGGCACGTTTACGCCATCGCTAGCGTGCTGGGTGGCAAATGTAATGTTTTTGAACGAGTCCTGCTTCAACCTGTTCTACAGTGGTATACGTATTAGTATACCACTGTTAGCATACGTGTTAGATGCTACCGTGGTAACTGCAATCTGGCAGCCTGCATTGTGGAGCGCCATAGCAGACAAACGCCNTGGCCGCATACGTGTTAGATGCTACCGTGGTAACTGCAATCTGGCAGCCTGCATTGTGGAGCGCCATAGCAGACAAACGCCAAGAGTGATGGTGTGGGATGTCATTGGATAGAACATGTGATCTTGACTATTAGCCCCACTTTAAAGTTATGAGGGTGNCCAAGAGTGATGGTGTGGGATGTCATTGGATAGAACATGTGATCTTGACTATTAGCCCCACTTTAAAGTTATGAGGGTGGGAAGGACACAACACACAAAAAAATCAAAACACAAATATTACATAAAAATAATTTATTCTCATTTTACATACTACAAATTCAAAATAATATACTTCATTATATATCCTGACCTACTCTTACTAATTATTGAAGTAAGCTCATTAATGCGCGATAAATCTCCTCCTTGTGGCAAAGCAATCAAAAGCCTGAAACTATCAACAATTTCGTTCGTGTGTTCGGGAAATGTGTAGTCAGTGTCATCGGCGTTGCCTGCCTTATTCATGTCGATTGTTGCAGCAAATGTGGCGGAGGGTTGTGTAAAAGCATCAAGAAAAACGCCTTCGTCTTCAATTCCATCACAGACTTCATGTTCATTTTCATCGAAGCTGNTTGTGTAAAAGCATCAAGAAAAACGCCTTCGTCTTCAATTCCATCACAGACTTCATGTTCATTTTCATCGAAGCTGTCTTCATGTTCATCTTCACCTCCGGTTTTTTAGTCCATATAAATTTTTTTTTGTAGGAGGGGTTGTATGGTCATCGGTAATTAGAGCTGATGACAGTTTATTTTGAAGTTTTTCCATTTTTCGCGGAAGTTTTGTAAGTGAACATTCTGCGCAAACCGACTCTACTTTACAATGCAGGTCACTCATTTCATCATAAACTGCTTCANGCAGGTCACTCATTCCATCATAAACTGCTTCTTCATAATCGCTTGAGGAATCACTACCCATCAATGCAGCAAGAGGTATTGGCAGCAACACTTGCTGGCTCTCAAAAGACGAATCCTTGCCGTTCTATATGTGGTTCTTCAATGAATCGTCTTTCATAAACTGCATGAGGCCACTTTCGTAATGTTTCCTCATGTGAAAAGGACTCTTTGTACAGGCGGTTCTCTCATCTCGCCAAGCATTTTGACCGAAGGAGAAAACTCTTTCTCAAATTTGGCACTGAAGACAATCAGGTAACGATGATGCAGGTCACGGCTCCATGATCATTGAGGTGAAAGGCAGGCCATCGTATCCACATTTCGTCATCACTGTATAGCGAGATAATTTTTCCAAATCGATATTAACTTCTATACGTGTAAACATCAACTATGATATTAGCATGGACCACAGCTCTATATATACTTTCTCGCATCACTCGGAAATCCGTCAGCCATGACAAAATAAATATTTTTTTACGATTTCAGGCTTTAAAATTATTTCCCTACGTGGTGTCTAACAGTTAAAAGTTGCCTAAACCTTTGTATCAATTGTGCATGAGTTCATGAAACAATAATCTAAGAACATCGCTTCCATAACTGGGGTTATTAATCGAATGGCAAAACCCTTATATCAATCTGATCCCTATATCCATCTGCTAAAACTCGCGTCCCACCTTTATTATACATTCCTGAATATCTCCGAAAAACTGGGAAGTTTGCCAGACTTTTATCAAGTCCGAATGAGAATTATTATTATTTACATTTTCGGGTCTCAAAATCAGCTTCCAACACCATATTTCGCCGTTTGAGATTGCTTAAATATATATATATATATATATGTATCAGTTGCACGTGACTACGTAATCGTGCACCTACTTTTGCAAGATATAATTCATACACACTCTGAGAGTTATTATTTACCTTATAATTATTTTTTGAGGAACACAGTTTCAAAGTCCCACATTAAGTTATATATGAGGGTTATTGAGAAAGTAAGGTCCGAATTTCCGTAGCTAATCAAATGTCACGCGAACATTGTAACGCGCATGCGCACCGACTCCCGGCATGCCTTTCTCGTCAAACGACGCCATTTGCATTGGTATTGTTGCAGTGTGCTGTTTACAGTGTCAGTTCAAAATGTTTAAAACAATTTATCAGCCCACCGACTGTGAAATACGGTCAGTGATTCGGTTTTTGACAGCAAAGAGCAAAGCAGCAGCAGAAGTTCATTGACAGATAAGTCAAGCGTATGGCCCCAATGCGATGAGTGACAGCAAAGTGCGTAAGTGGGTGAGAGATTTCAAGGACTGACAGGAAAATGTCCATGATGAACCGCGATCAGGCCAACCATCAGTGATCACAGAAGCTTTGGTCAAAGCCGTGGACGTAATTCAACTTTAGCATTGGAATTTCCGAATGTGGGTAGAAAAACTTTGTACAAAATTGTTTCTGAAAATTTGCAATTTCACAAATTGTGTGCACGTTGGGTTCCCAGGCTGCTTAATGAGGAACACCAAATTAAAAGAATGGCTTGTGCTCTTGATGTTTTGGAACGATATCATAAGGAAGGTGATAAATGTTTAAAGAATATTGTCACATGGGACGAGACGTGGGTTTTTCATATGACCCCAGAGTCTAAACATCAGTCAGTAGAATGGCGTCACCCGACATCACCAGTCAAATTCAAGGCCAATCGGGCTATCTGAACACCCAAATTTATGGCAACCATGTTTTGGGATAGACACGGAGTCGTGATAGTCGAGTTTATGCAGCAAGGGACAACAATCAATGCAGCCGCTTAATGCGCTACCCTGACTAAACTTCGACGTACAATACGCAATAAGCGACGTGGCCTTCTGACGTCTGGAGTTTTGTTGCTGCATGACAAAGCCAGACCCCATTCTCCCATTCACACCCAAAATCTGATCAGATATTTTGGACGGGAACAGATTGACCACCCACAGTACAGTCAAGACTTGGCGCCAAGCGATTTTCACTTGTTCCGCTACCGAAAGGCAAAAGCCTTTAGGTAGGCAAGCGCTTCGCAAAGATGACGAGGTGAAAGAAGTAGTTACAGACTGGTTATCCTGACAGGCGGCAGACGTCTATGACTTAGGCATACAAAAGCTTGTTGAACGTTATGACAAATGTTTAAACAAATATGGAAACAATGTAGAAAAATAGAGAAATATGCAAGAAATTAAATAAAAAATATTTATTGAAAAATTCTGTGATGGTTTATGTTTTATAAGAAATCGGACCTTACTTTCCGAATAACCTTCGTATATATTATTTCAATTGTGACAACGAACCTGTTCCAATTATCACACAAAATTATCTTTTCCCATTTCGGTTTACAATGTTTTCGCGTATTTCATATTATTTTATTCATACATAAACACATAAAAAATACTGATATTCTCCCATTATTTGGAAAACGCCATCCAATCTTTTTTCAGACCAAAATAAAATTATATATTATTTATGATTTCGGATTTATCACTCAGGGCCCTAAACTAAGCCTACCCAAAGTGTATTGCTTAAAACGTTGTACCAGCTGCAAATGAATAATAAACAGAAACTAACGCATATAAATCTGGCATTTAGTGTTTGTATTTGTATATCTATTTAACAAGCTCTATATCCCTATGGTCAGGGCATACAAGAAACCGTTTCCTCCCAGCCAATATAAAAAACTCACTAGATTGGTCAAGAGAAATGCACGTGGGGAAAGCAACAGGCCCGTCGTTGGCCACTGCCTTTACCTGGGGCGTGTTTTAAAAACGTACGGTCACTTGTCGCTACGAGCACATGACGTACCACCAGGATCTATAGAGTGCAATAAATAAAATTAACTATTTCAATAAGATAAGAAAACTCGCACCATTATTAAAATTACAAACCTCTTTTTCCATTCCGACCCATGAATTATTCTCGGTACAATAAAGAAAAGTTCAATAATTTTTGTAATTAAAAATAAAGGCATTTTTAAAATCAGATAATAAATACCTATTATTAAGATTTCACATGTCCTTTGCCTATAAAACCAATATGGCTATCAGAAACGACATATAAAGTTGAAGGGTTAGTGGTCATAACTGCTGAGCATCTTCGGGTACGTTTGACAATCCCGAGTCGAGCTAAAGTCCGTCGAGGCAGCGATCCTCATTAAGGGTCTTCCAGCCACAACACACCTAAACTCTCCCATTTAAAATGCACTGAAGACCCAAAAAACTGGTACACATGCCTAATATCGTGTACCCCCCCTCCCCCCTCCTTTCAGGACCACCTGCCCAATCCCGCAGAAGAACCGCAAGTCGACGTGGCATGGAGTCGACTAATGTCTGAAGGTATGAAGGAGGCAATTCACACCATTAACCCTCCAGGGAAGTCCACAAATCCAATCTGCGCCAATTTGATAAATGGTTGCACGTCTGTTCATTTATTCTCACTCTGTTGCGGTTTGTATAGATTAATTGTTCCTACTCGAGTGAAAAGCGTCGGAATTATATACATTAAAAGATTATTCGTTAGCAGCCTATCGTTGCGAAAGCCTGTTTCTAATTGAAAACAAAAAATGCTTTGAAAGTAGAGTCCGTACGTAAACTTAATTCCATGCAGACACGCAGCATTGGCCATCACGAATCTCACAACCCTTCCTACTAAAAAATTGGAAGAGGAACAACTCAGATCAATCTGTTTGGTAGATCACTGAGTTCTGACAAATTAGTTCTGGGGCATTCTGACCCTTCCAGGAAAAAAAAATTGTGCTCTGGTATTTTTCTTTCTGNGTAGAGTCCGTACGTAAACTTAATTCCATGCAGACACGCAGCATTGGCCATTACGAATCTCACAACCCTTCCTACTACAAAAGTGGAAGACGAACAACTCAGATCAATCTGTCTGGTAGATCACTGAATTCTGACAAATTAGTTCTGGGGCATTCTGACCCTTCCAGGAAAAAAAAATTGTGCTCTGGTATTTTTCTTTCTATTGTTTTTACGAGCCGCCACTTTTTCGTAACTACATATGTGTATGGTGTGTGTGTCTTTAAGTTCATTCTTGCTGTAAACTAACTATTTATCATTAAAATTTGTAAAAAATAGTGTAAAACTCTTAAATGAACTACTTTACATACATAGATATCCGTTGAAAGGTACAAATACCACATGATAATTGTATAAATTGAAAATCACGTTGGCTTCTAACTAATATCGTACTTCTTGACTCATGAATGTTGGTGCGTTAAAAAGCAATCCGGTTACAAAAAACCAGACTTATAATTACTATGAAATGCTGTTATATATAATAGTTCATTAACTTCATATTCTTTAAATCTGAGTCAATGAAAAATTTCCAAAGAACGCATTAGCATGTTAAAATCGCAGTTCCATTAGTTCAGTAATAATATTTCCTTTGTGGTAATGAGGTAGTGTGTTCTGGATATCTGTTTTACAAACCTTGTCGACTGCTTCATCAGCGAGAACAAGCCTAATTATTAAATTATCAGGTATTTTAATGTCCTTAAATTCAAGCAATTATTCAAGTTTGCACAGTAATATGGCAACCTGTAACGAATTGCCACCGAGAGAATATAACGCGTAACACCTGCGAACCCGAACCATTTCACATAATAATTTCGACTAATGTGCTACTGATTCCTCAACTGAGTTACACTGACACTAATAATTTTGGATGAAAATCATCGAAAAATGTTTAAAATCCCAAAGAAATAAAAAAACCTTGGAGCATAGGAATATATATTTAAAAGCAAAAAATAGGCGTTGGTAAATTTGTGCATTAAAATCTATTCATTGCCACTGCTATAAAATGTTTTGAAAACATGTGGTTATCGGTCCTCAAAAACACCAGTTCGTTCTTATGGGGCTTGGTATCCTTGGCGGCTGGCAGGTCGAATTGGTATGTGTCGCACCTGTTGGTGGACATTAGAGAAAGAACTTCAAAGTTATCTTGTTTGTTCAGCTGTCCGTAGAATGATGGCTATACCAGCGACAAGTATAAGTAACAAAACATAATCGCCATTCTTGAAATGGCAGTGTCTGTTTTCCAGGTAACATAGTCCCGTTGAGGAAGACGTCTTGGGAGGAGTAAGGTTGAAAGCGGGCAGTGTGGAGCTAAGAGCCTACTTAGATTCTGCGATGACACACAACACGATGACTTTCGCCGCACCTTCCCCGTTCTAATTCAGTACACATTTCTACACCACAAATCTCCCGTTATAAAATAATCAGTGTATAAAAAATCTGCCAGTTTTTAATAATTGGGTACATAAATTCAAATGACAATATTGTTGTTCTCATTTTCTACACTGGCTAAAATATTGTGTAATTTATTTTGGCTGTGTGGTCAGGACGGATAATTGACTATGGTCAATACACCGAACTGCTGTCTCACCTAAAATTCAGCACGTTATAACCTAGTTATCTTAAACTTATATGAAACAATTGTTACCATTTTTTAAAACGTTCTCACACAACTGTGCCAAATAGATTCAAACTGTATTATTTGCAAGATAAGCCATTTTTCCAGCTTGAGTTATAATGGATTTTGTGTATTATATGCATGTACACATTATATTAACACACGGCGTGTATGTGTAATGTATACTCACAGAGAAAGCATCTGTATTTTGCAAGGAATATTTCAGCTTCATCTATGCACTTTTGGTTGCGTATACTGCGCATCTCTTAGAAATTAGCGGTGTTCTAAACCGAAAAGAGCTCGCTATTTAGGATAATAAATTGACCGCTTGGCCAAATTAAAGCCCTAAATATTGGGAGGTTTACGGTCGAAGTTTGCTGAGGTGGAGTAGCAACAATAATATTTTTAATAACTTGTAAAGTCGTCTTCTGTTATTTATTAACGCATCACATGTATGGTGCGTTTCGGCACGGTAATAATGGTAATTAATGGATCTTAATGTAATTTTGTGCGCAATTAATACGTCAATAAGATTGTTATGCCATATTTCCAAAGCCAAAAAAGAAAAATAGATATCATTTTAAATAAAATTTTAATTACAAAAAGCGACAAGAAATTAAAAAATTAATTTTTTCTACGGAAAAATACAACTGTATATTCGCAAACCTGTAGTTTCCAACTCAGTCGCGTGTAGTTATGTGATGTTCGAATTCATCCATCATAATTTCCTAAACTCTAAATCCCCCAATTGACGGATTAGAACTCGCCTTTTGTCATTCAAACTAAACGATTGGACCGCCCGTATTATTTGTGTTTGATAACGTATTGTGATGTCATATTATTATATAAGAGGGGTACACAAATATTATAGGTCTTTGTTATCTTTATAAAATTAACTAATATGTATAAACACTTTTAAATATTATGAATTGTGATATGTATTCTAAGAAAAAGTAGTTTCATTTTACAATTTCATATCTCGNGTGATATGTATTCTAAGAAAAAGTAGTTTCATTTTACAATTTCATATCTCGTTATTTAATTTCTGAAATTTCCATAACAGGGGCCACATAATGTAGTTGACGGATCGCTCGTATTCCACCAGCGCGATCCGAAGCGCGGATTTTCGCATGTGAAAAATCTAGTGGAAGTTGCAGTTGGTATATGACATATGACGGATACTCCAGTTCCTCACACAATTGCATTCGGTCGCTGTTCCAGCTTCACCTTACTTCTTCCTCATTGGTGCCTCAAAATGATCTACATAAGTCCGGGACTCTCACTCCCTTCGAACCGATAATAAGATCTTCCCTGTAAATATCTATAGGAAATTCGCACCAACAAATAAGCTATATTTTCTATATAATTAGGATGAATGAAAAAAAATCCAATCTGCAGGGGTGCCTCCCCCCTCCATTATACCACGCAACCCTATAACGTGAAAATAAACTATAAATTTTTTTATATAGGTTATAAGAATACTGAAAAAAAAGAAACATTAGCTTTGGAATGATGCTGCATAGACTAGAAAAACGTCCAGGTAGAGCAGGCGAAGGCCAAGTGACATGTCACAAAGGTCACTTCTCAGGTAATCCTGAACAGCTCGATTGCTGTGAATCACTCTGTGTCGTTACAACTACCTCTGCTTGGTACACAACAGCATCGTTGGCTAGCTGAGATGAAGCAGTGTCGGTGCACACGTATCTCCGGTGCCGCTGCGTCGCCGCTTTGTAGTACTATGCTGACTATCAGCCAATGCACACATGTTGTTATTTGCTTTAGCTGTGAGATTGACGATATTTTCAAATTAAGAACCCTTCATATAAGATGTGGAGAAGCATACCGAGTTTTAGGTAAAATGCATTGGAAGAATTCCACAAACGTATAAAAAAACAAAGCTCGTGGATTTCCATTTGCAGACAGTTTTGCAAAGGATCTTATGAATAGAAAGAAAATTTTTTTTGAGTAAATCCATTAGCATTTTACAATGTTGAAGTTTATGAGTGCATAATACTTACACAAGAATATGTGATTGAAATATAACAAAAACGAAAACGGAACAAAGAAACATCGTTTCCATATTTTATCGTTTGGACTTCCCTAATAAATATCACACAAAATAATGTTTTAATTTTTTTTAATAATTATAAAATGTTTGCATAAATAAAATTACCTATCCGATTGAGTTTAAAACTAAAAAATAAACAACTCTTTTTGGTTTTTACTGTTGAAATAGGGCTATCAAACATTAAATTTTTGTAACAAAAAAAAAAAAATTGTTATTTGGTGGTGATGAAAAAACTAAAAGGCAACTGTCGTTAAACAAACGACATCAGCTTGCATTTTTTTTTCATTTAGCTGTATAGAAGAGCCTTACCAATTTTTTATTACTACCATTGCATACTCTCTGTATCTCTGAGGTTTTTCAGTAAAAGCATTTGTTATGCATCATCAATATCTATAATAAACTTGTGTATATGGTACGCAAAAAAATCGTTTTATTAGATACTGCTTGCCGATCTCCTTTGTAGTAATAGTTGAGTCTGTGCAGTATTTGTGTGCAGCATGTGAACAGATGTGTAAAAAATTAGGAACCGCTTTGCTGTTTAATTCATTCGACAAAAACATAGACTGCATAATATTTACGTCATAACCAAAACTACATATTCTAAAGCCAGTCCTGTATACTTGATTAACATTTATAAAAGTATTGTACGTGTCAGCAGTGAATCGAAATGCAGCTCTGTATCAACCTTTGACTCTTCATTCGGCATAGTTATATTCTCTCCAAATACCTATATATTTATAGTAAATCTAGTAATCTGTAACACCACTAGTTATTTAAGAATACTGGGTTTAGATAGCTATTTAATATATTTTGTGCATGGGAGAAGATGTAAAGTACTTATTTATACTCGTACCTTTAGAATAGTCAAAATTTATTTTTGTCTGGAAAACCAATTTACTTTACTTTGAAAATGCTATGAGTAATGAAAATGCAAAAAAAAACTGCAAAATGAAACTGCAAAAATTTTAATAATTCCAAACCAAAAAAATTACGTTGAGTGCAATTCCTTCCGACGGAATTCATGTATAGGCACATTAGCTAAAGAAGGGCTGGCTAGAGTTGTTATTGTAAGTCGTCATTACATTTCTCAGAACTGCTAGGCTCCTTACCATGCCATGGCTTACAGGCAACTTCCTCCTTTTCCGTCCAATAACCACCAACACCCACGGAATACCGAAACTCGTTCTCACTGTTTGCTCCCTATGCACTCTCGGCCNTCGGACAGTGGCCACAGAGTGAAGAGGGCACCACTTTCCACTAGTCTTTTTCTACCAGCTATTATTTTTACTAGATACTCAAGTCACTAATTGAATCTATGTTTTTTCCCTCGTGATTTGCCGTCTTTAGTTTTTTGTGCTCCCTTTCGTTTGTCTGAAGTAGTAATTTCAAAGGCGTGTCGAGATTTCAAGTTTCGAAAAGTACAGGAAGGAACCGTTTTCGGTGGGTTACAAATGAAAAACATAACAATAAGGCACTTCAACGCGTGGAATACAATCAAGTTAGTTTAAAAAAGGGCTGCTTGGCAAGTGAAATTATCCTCAGATCATGGAGCAANAACGCGTGGAATACAATCAAGTTAGTTTAAAAAAGGGCTGCTTGGCAAGTGAAATTATCCTCAGATCATGGAGCAATTGCAAATAAATGGTCAATAAAATTTAATTATTCCTTAACAGAGTATTTAAAAACAAAATAACTTAACTCGTAAGTACTTAGTTATTATCTTACAGTGTACTCAAGAAAGATCGAGAACGAAAATACACAATGATGATCTAATTTATAAATTTGTATACCCCCTTAACGACGCCATATGCTGTCAACAGCAGGAAATATTAAGCAAATTAAAATTTCCAGTTGGATAGTGACATGCTTTATTCCTTGCCAAACTCTGTGAATTTTTTGGACATAAGATACTGGGTCGTTTGAAGACTATATTATTATTTTAATTCTATGTAAGCATATTTGGAAACAGAAAAAAAAAGTTTATGTTAGTACATTATCGATATTAACGTTACACTTTTGTGTTTTTTTTGCAGGAAAGAATATGTAATTTATATGTTACAGAAGATTGTTCAAAACCAGCGTATGTCAAAACCATATGCAGGAACAATAATTAAATACAAAAAATACATATAAAGAGGCTATACCTAATTCCCTACTTCCACGTTCTCCGTTATATGAGCGTGGCCGTCTTTGTAAACTTAGGGATTATAAAAATCTCACGATATATTGGAGCTATTAAACTAGATGAAATCTAACATATTACATTGATTTTTTTAACGATCCCACTTTCAAGAAATTAGAAATATTAGTCATATTCCTGTTTTTAATAATAGTTATGTACATTTCGAGAGTATTTTCATTCAAATTTAATCGTATTATTTATGCAGTAAACGATGTCATATGAATGCCAAAAAAGTTAATTCAAATGAATTACAACCACCCCTTCCATACAAATAGTAAAGGGCAATACTCTTGTTTCTTGATCACCTTGTCAAAACGTGTGGATCATTCACAAGAACAATATCTTTTGTGAAGAGAATCCTCGCTACGCAGGTGTTACCACTTACTCTTTCTCTCCTTCGCCGACAGTGAGAGCGTATTTAGAAAAGTAGAAACAGCGGGAAGGACTAGAAGGGTCTGCAGCCGATTCACCACCACGCTCGTTGTAAAGGAGGGAGGAGGACCGCCAGTTTCGCCACCGTACTTGGAGGAAAACTACACATTTTGTGGTCGATATGTTTCAAATTCTAGGTAGTAAGAAGCCTTAAGAGCCGCCCAAACGTTTTCACTCCACTAATTTACAGGCATTGAATCTTCCTACATCTCTGTCAGCACAAGTTTATGTTGAGCTTGCATCCAATAAAATAATCACAAGTGCAACATGAGCTAATGAACAGCTTGGTTTTACATCAAGCAACACCGACCCCAATCATCTTACTCCCACCGTTTACCCACTACAGCTAGAACACCACCAAAACCACTTGACTGCAGTAGTTATTACATAATTACGTCACGTTGCTCGCTCATGATTTGCTATTGGTCACATTGTATTTCAAACCGTGCAGTTAACATGTGTAGCCGGAGTCACGCCACGTCACAGTTCTTTTTCTTATGTGAAAGGTGACATATCACTCTCTCTTCAGCGATGTTTCTGTAATTCAGTCCAGAAAATATGAATTTTTATTTTCAACTCTTTCATCACAGTTGCTTGGTTTCATCGCGTGTAAACATAACTGCATATATATTTCCACACAAAAGTACGACATGTACTCAAATTTCAAGTACCTGTTTGGACCAGCGTGCTAATATATTGTATTGAACAAGATAAAGCGTTCATTTATTGGCGTGTTTGTGACCAGCATCCCCCCTTGGTTTTTGATGGTATAATCTCTTGCTCCACCTGGATAGCTTACATTGTCAACGATGTCGTTCGCAAACTATTAGGGCTAGGCCCTTGAAACTTGGAATACACGAGGACAACTCGGTTGATAGACAGCCTTAAATTTCATGCTCTTCTTTGCCGTCAACCGACTATTCCATTAACTCTGCAAACGTTCAACAAATCTATCAATCTTCCAATATTTCAAACATTTGACTAAATTATCAGTCTTTTAGTCAGTCTGTCAATATGAGGGTATAACATCTGTCTCTTATTCATGAAAAAGAACATAACGTTCATTCAGCGACTGTCTGTGGTTTTATTTTTTAATGTCTTCATTAATATTCTNTATTCATGAAAAAGAACATAACGTTCATTCAGCGACTGTCTGTGGTTTTATTTTTTAATGTCTTCATTAATATTCTGTGTGCAGTATATTTACCACTTGACAAGGCCGACTAGACCAAACAACCGTACTACCCGACAATGCCAACTGATCAACGAGACAGATGCACCACACAGGCATACCGACCAACGCTACAGACTGTGTGTACTTAATGTGCATACCAAACGACCATACTGATCGAACCGCAATACTAATCAGCCATACAGACTGAATTACAAATTTGCATTACGAAACGATATTAACACATTTGCAAAAAAAATTTATCATACTTAAGGTGCAATTGCAGGGGAACGAAAGAAGGTACAGGCACAGGCAGCGTAGTGTGAATACATAAAAAAAAAGGAATTGTACTACACCAACCATATCATATTACAAGGCACCAACACTTGCAGGATGTACTTAGTATGGTGTTTAACCACTTGTAGCACAGAGACAGGCGGTGATACGGTTGGGCATGGAGGCCTACACATGTCGAATGTTCTCCTGAGGAAGATCCTGGCACAACGGGCGCAACTGACCCTCTAAATCCGCCATAGTTTCCACTGGCCGAAGTTGGCGTCCAATCAGGTCCTTAACATTCTCAATGATCGAGATGTCCGGGGATCTTGGTCGAGAGAATCGTGATGATTTGCTGAAAACAAACCATGACCAATCCGCATGCTATTCGTCTGCCTGTTCCTGAAAGAAGGTTACACGTGATCGACGTTGCTCAGGTCGTAATGGTAGGCGTCATAAGTGACGCTGTGATGACAGATCGTGCTCTGCTGGCTACCTCGATATGGTACCGGTTGACACAGGCGTATTCCCAGCTGCAAGGACATGTCCATGAATGGAGCGCAGTGACACCTGTGGTGTACTTAACAGCCTGTATCACGATGAAACAATCCTCCCTGCTGGTGATCCGCCCGGTTCGACCCAAGCCTCCTCAAAGAGTGTGTAACCTCATGTTCCCAATGCATCCAATGTTGGCTCACGTAAGGCAGAACGGTTCATGTGGCGAGAAAGTCGCCGAAACATCCAATCTGNCCCAATGCATCCAATGTTGGCTCACGTAAGGCAGAACGGTTCATGTGGCGAGAAAGTCGCCGAAACATCCAATCTGTCTCTCGGAGGCCGATGATGCGACTTCTCTCAAACTCATCCAACTGGCGAAGACTTGTTGAATGCGTCATCGTGGAATGCTGAGTGTTCACTGAACGTGGTTTTATGGCTCACACTGGTTACATTGCTACTAAAGCATTATTAGATGTCTTGCAGCTATGAAAAATGGAGGGACATGTTGCCTCCTAGTGGCACATCCATGCAAGCAAACCTCATTATACGAAAATGGGACATATTTCAGGCTATGATGATAATGCGTGGCAACATGCGTTGTACTCACACGAATCGTTCATAGTAATCAATTTATTTTCTAATGAGTGTACTAGCTGGCCATTTAAACACCAAACCCAACAGACTATACCAACCAGCTCACAAAACCTGTGGTACTAAACAACCATTAAGGCTGGTGGCCATACCATCCGACCAACCCAATACACCATACAGGCCGATCACCCATACAGACCAACTATACCAGCTGATCACCCAAAATATAAAACCGACCGATTACTCCAACTGACCATTAACACAGAAATTGAAGAACAACCAGAGTAGGTAGAAATGGGCTGTTCATAAACAGGGAGGGGGAGTATGGAGCAAGGACGCATTTTCAAAATTTTGGGAAATGGTTGGAAAATTTAGGAAAAATTTGAATTTAATTAATTTTTAAAAAATTTTTATTGAAATTTTTTTAAAAACTGTATTTGATTTTTTTTTTTAATTTTTTTAATTTTATTAAAAATAATTTTTTACGTTATTTGCAAAAAAAATAGAATTTTTTAAAAATGTCGTTTTGAAATATATTTTTTTTTAATGTTTAGTGTTATGAATTTTTTTTTTCTTTATGAAAATTTACTTTTCTTGAATATTGTATCCAAACNCCCAATGCATCCAATGTTGGCTCACGTAAGGCAGAACGGTTCATGTGGCGAGAAAGTCGCCGAAACATCCAATCTGCCTCTCGGAGGCCGATGATGCGACTTCTCTCAAACTCATATAACTGGCGAAGACTTGTTGAATGCGTCATCGTGGAATGCTGAGTGTTCACTGAACGTGGTTTTATGGCTCACACTGGTTACATTGCTACTAAAGCATTATTAGATGTCTTGCAGCTATGAACAATGGAGGGACATGTTGCCTCCTAGTGGCACATCCATGCAAGCAAACCTCATTATACGAAAATGGGACATATTTCAGGCTATGATGATAATGCGTGGCAACATGCGTTGTACTCGCACGAATCGTTCATAGTAATCAATTTATTTTCTAATGAGTGTACTAGCTGGCCATTTAAACACCAAACCCAACAGACTATACCAACCAGCTCACAAAACCTGTGGTACTAAACAACCATTAAGGCTGGTGGCCATACCATCCGACCAACCCAATACACCATACAGGCCGATCACCCATACAGACCAACTATACCAGCTGATCACCCAAAATATAAAACCGACCGATTACTCCAACTGACCATTAACACAGAAATTGAAGAACAACCAGAGTAGGTAGAAATGGGCTGTTCATAAACAGGGAGGGGGAGTATGGAGCAAGGACGCATTTTCAAAATTTTGGGAAATGGTTGGAAAATTTAGGAAAAATTTGAATTTAATTAATTTTAAAAAAATTTTTATTGAAATTTTTTTAAAAACTGTATTTCATATTTTTTTTTTATTTTTTAAATGTTATTAAAAACAATTTTTTAAGTTATTTGCAAAAAAAATAGAATTTTTTAAAAATGTCGTTTTGAAATATATATTTTTTTAATGTTTAGTGTTATGAAATGTTTTTTTCTTTATGAAAATTTACTTTTCTTGAATATTGTATCCAAACNTTTTTTTTAATGTTTAGTGTTATGAATTTTTTTTTTCTTTATGAAAATTTACTTTTCTTGAATATTGTATCCAAACATCTTGCTCTGGCAATCCAAGCTGAGGGATCCCTATGACGACGTCCCAACTAGTCCCTACTTCATGCTCTGGCATTCCAAGCTAGGGGATCCCTGCTACGACGCCTCGACTAGGTTTTCTCCGTATGCTGCATGCTCACGGCGACCATTTAGTCAGCCAGTAACTTGGGGGAACCCTACAATGGCACCTGACTCCAGATCCCAGCCAAGACCCCGCCCCCCTGTGAGGGTTGCTCCGTGTTCCGCTAAATTAGATTACTAAGTAATTCTTTCCTACTAGAACTGGTACGTCATACATCTGCGTCCCCGTCACGACGCCACTCAAACACTCAGCCAGATGTCCGGCGTGGTTTGCTCGGTTTGCTGCTAAATGTTACACGAGGCTCCCACCGTTAGTCCCCGAGTCGATGCCGCCCTATCGCGGAGCCTCCCTATTTCACACTAAAACACGTGCACACACACGCACACACACATGCACACATGCATACATACACACACCTGCATGCCTATGCACACACGCCCATTTACACACACCTGCATGCCCATACACACATGTCCATGTACACACGTACNAGTCCCCGAGTCGATGCCGCCCTATCGCGGAGCCTCCCTATTTCACACTAAAACACGTGCACACACACGCACACACACATGCACACATGCATACATACACACACCTGCATGCCTATGCACACACGCCCATTTACACACACCTGCATGCCCATACACACATGTCCATGTACACACGTACACACACACCCACCTCACCACACCACACGCACACACATACATACATGTGCACACGAGAGCACACATATAAACACACACACACGTCACTCACATACACCTCGCAGTTGCTTCGTCTGACAACTCCCTAGTCCCTACTTCACGTTCATGCATTCCAGTTCGTCCCGCGACGAATCCCCGACTGTCACTGCTAAGGGGCTGAAGTGGTTTGGGGGATACTTTTACTCTATACTATGTGTAATTAAATTAGCTGGGCGTTTGGTTTGCCAGCTGGTAGTTGAGTCTATATGACTTGTTACTATAGCTTTTCGGTCGATACTGACGTTTGGTATGGGCAGTANACCTGCATGCCTATGCACACACGCCCATTTACACACACCTGCATGCCCATACACACATGTCCATGTACACACGTACGCACACATGCACACACACACCCACCTCACCACACGCACACACATACATACATGTGCACACGAGAGCACACATATAAACACACACACACGTCACTCACATACACCTCGCAGTTGCTTCGTCTGACAACTCCGTAGTCCCTACTTCACGTTCATGCATTCCAGTTCGTCCCGCGACGAATCCCCGACTGTCACTGCTAAGGGGCTGAAGTGGTTTGGAGGATACTTTTACTCTATACTATGTGTAATTAAATTAGCTGGGCGTTTGGTTGGCCAGCTGGTAGTTGAGTCTATATGACTTGTTACTATAGCTTTTCGGTCGATACTGACGTTTGGTATGGGCAGCATGTGTACATTGTCTGTATGGTTGGTCGGTTTGGCTGGTTAGTGTGGTCTAATCGTCTGGTTGATCAGTTGGCATTGTTAAATCATGCAATTTTTTGGTCTGGTTTTTCTTGTCAATTCGACAATAGTCTACCTACACNTGGTCGGTTTGGCTGGTTAGTGTGGTCTAATCGTCTGGTTGATCAGTTGGCATTGTTAAATCATGCAATTTTTTGGTGTGGTTTTTCTTGTAAATTCGAAAAAGTCTACCTACAGAGTATTAATGGAGATTTTAAGTATAAAAGTACACACCGTAAGTGAAATAATTTTATGTTCTATATGATGGAGTTCAGACATACAAGCGGATTGACTATATATTTATGATGGATTGACTGATTGCATGAAATTTTGAGTTTGTTAGAAATATTGAAAAATATATTGAAATATTGAAATTAGGATCGAGACATTGATTGATTGATCGAAAGATTGATAGACTGATCAAAAGATTAATATATAGATCAAAAGCTTGATAGATTGATCGAAAGTTGAAAGTTTGATGGAATGGTGGTTTGCTTTTTAAGAAAAATAAGGATGATAAGACTGCCGATCACCCGAATTGTCCTCGTATATTCCTAGTTTCAAGAGACTAAGCGTAATGGTTTGTGACGTGTAACGTTGACAATGCAGGGAANATTGTCCTCGTATATTCCTAGTTTCAAGAGACTAAGCGTAATGGTTTGTGACGTGTAACGTTGACAATGCAGGGAATCCAGCAGGACTCAGCGATGGAACCACCAATGATGAAGTCGGCACACTGGTCGCCCTCACGCAAATAAACGAATGCTTCATTTTGAGCTCTTCACTCCAATAGTTCGCTGGTCCAAAGAGGAACTTGAGATTTTATCTGATATTTTGCTTTGGTGTGGAAATGTACATGTATGTAACTATGACCACTCCCGATAATACCCATCAAATGTGACGGAAGACATGTAAAAAATAACCTACCGGACTGAATTATAGAAATTTCTATAAATAGTAAACGATGTCGCACCACCCAAAGATCTGTGACATGGCGCGAATTTGGTTACATTAATGAACTGAAGAGATCGAGATAACACGTGACAAATAGCCAATCACGAGCAAGCAATTATTTCCAATTTTATTTGTTTTATTAAATTTCGCACTTTTATTAAAAAATTTTATTATTACTTATTTTAAGAAGCTTTCGTTTAATTTTGGGATTTTTTAAATATATTTTTACAATTTTTTTGTGTTTCTAGTTATCCGGAGGTAAAGTCAATGTCACGGATATACAATATAAAGGTCGGTATTTATAATGTTAATTCTTTAAAAATTTTTCTTACAATTTTTTAGTATTTTGGACGATTTTTCTTGTTTTTTGCCTTTATAGTCAATCATAATAAAACTCAGAGTGACGGAAATCCAACGTGGCGGTCAGGGAATATATTGTAAACAAATGTGGAATTAGGGATTCATAATGTAAACCAAAGTGGCGACCGGGATCATTAATGTAAATAAACATGGCCGCTGTCATTCGTGATCCGCTGGGATTGACTCAGAGTCCGCCTTGCTGCTTTGAAAAAGTTTTTCGCTCACACTTCAAACANTCATTCGTGATCCGCTGGGATTGACTCAGAGTCCGCCTTGCTGCTTTGAAAAAGTTTTTCGCTCACACTTCAAACAGCCTTGAATCCACCTTGCTGATAATTTGAACTTTTTCAAAGTGTCTCGAATCCACTTTGCTGATTTTCGAACTTGCAGGAAACATTTTCGTGTTGTTTTTGGAATGTTTGTGGGAGAAAATAAAATTTCAAGGGCAAATGTTGCGTTTCTAAAAGAAAACAAAATTTTGAGAGGAAAACGGAAATTTTGAGCCAAGATGGCCGCCAGTTGACTGGTTATTGTCCTGCTTCACGCTCCATCTTCATCATCCATGTTTCCGATCAGTTTTTTATTATATTTCTGACGTACCACAATCGTTAAGAGATAGTTCTAGCTCCTCTAAATAAATTGTGGAATTAAAATATTTAATATACGGGATTTGCCCTGGAAAACTTAAGCACTCGCCAAATATTCATTCAGAACTCTCAAAATATACGCAAAGTATACAATAGGCTTCAGTTACTATTTCTACCATCCGATAATAAAGGCGGCATTTATCTTTCCAACACAAAAATCAGTAATGTAACATTTTCATACGTATTGTGCAGTTACTGACGTCTTTGCATACTGTGATTTGTGCCTCTATGCTTCAATGACATAAATATGAGGTAGATTTCAGTACGATTGTTTAGTAATGTGTTATAGTAATACGTTCTTTGTTTACTGCTGGCAAACTGTCTGGTCACGTAACATTCAAACTACTGGTATCACTTGTCTCATTGTGAGTCACATTAATTTTCACATTTCCCAATTAGGCCTTCTCGTCTACAAAAACAGTAAAATTTTAGAGTACTACTGTGACAGCATCTGCTGTAGATTGATTGTCCGTAGTTAATTGTGCAATTTTGAAATAATTAAATGAAATGTGTATTCAAATTTAAAGGAGTATTGTAATTGTAAAAAAGTTTCAAATAAGTTTTTTTAAGTGTAAATGCTTCCTGGAATGAACTAATTTTTATACTCAATGTAGTGAGACCAATGTAGTAATTTAATTTTTTTTTCATTTTAAATGTTTCCTAGTCGACGCCTCGTAAGGATGCATAGTGTGCTGAAACATTGGATTATGAGAGAGATTCAGAGAGTTTTTATGTAACAGCAAACCACTCTCTTAAACATTTATAAAATGTGTTGCGATTTTCTCTTCTTTTTTTTTCATATTTAGTCTTGTACAGCTAAATAAATGCTTTCTTATCATCCGACTGCCAGATAACTTCAAAAGATTTTAATTCGAGTAGTACAAATTTTATTTTTATGTATAGTGAACTGAAGGCTGTCCTCAAGCATGTCCAATTTTCTTTCCAAAATAAGCACTGTAAATAATCGCTGAACGCAGGAACGCCTGGCTAACGAGTTTCTTTATCAAATTATTTCTATTTTTATAGAAGAGAAACATGCAAGAGCTAGTGTGTTTTGCGAAACTGGTGTCAGAAACATTTTATTGCTATATTTACAGTTCGACGTTTTGCTTCTAGCAGCACGAAGTGCATCCACGTGAAATATATCTTAGAGTAATCACCCTTCCGGATGTTATTTGCATGTTAAAGGCCTAGAAGTGCGTAATCGCTAAGAAATACATGGCACGCCTATCAAATATACATATAAAATACATATCAATATAAATGTATAATCTCCATTACGTGCAAGGCACTGAACTTGTATGGAGTATTTTATTAGACGCTGCGCCTTCGTAAGGCTTTCGTGACGGATGTGGACCTTAACAGAATAATGAATACTAATTACGTAGTAAGTTTCCTTTATGAACCCACGCGGACACATAGACGAAAGTAATTATGAGTCCTAATTAAACACGTGATATAAATACCGCATACTTCATGATGGCATGTTACATAATGTAATAAATATAATTGCAAACTAAAAATTACACTTGTAAAAAAATTCTGTACAATATTTTCATGTTTGAAAATGTTAATTAAAACTGTTTAATTAGCTCCATTTACAAAAAAATAAATAATCTAAAAATATTGAAAAATTTACTATCATACTTGTAAGGTTAAGTTAACGTTCTTTCGTAAGCAGGCACCATTCAGAAATATTAAACAGTGCTTAGATAATACTATGTATATTATACTGCAGCTCATTTCACAGTCCAGAGCACTGCAGGTGGTCTCTTGTTCAATACAGAAGTTTCTTAGCTACTGAACCGAAACGATAGTGCTAATCTACAAGGAGCAAAATTTTAGATTTTTTCTTCTCTCTGTCAGACCACACAGTGTTAATGACAGTCTGCTGGGTACGCGTGTATTAGTGAGAACAGGGGCATAGTGTCCCACTGAAGCAGTTATTCCTCAAGCGAAAAAACGCATCCAACCGTATTTCAGCATAAACGTCAGAGAGAGAGAGAGAGAGAGAGAGAGAGAGAGAGAAGAAAATGGGTCATTTGTGTGAGTTTTTGGAAGGGGGTGGGGGGAGGTTGGCCAGGAGTGCAGGGATTCAAATCATGCGCACAATAACCTTCCAATACAGCGGCGAGCAACAATGCTGTTTGTAGTTGGGCTCGTAACAACCCCTTTCAACCCCTGTTAGGCTAAACGCACCCCAACTGCCATTATCCCCTTTCAACCGGCGGGGGCAACTGCTGTTAGTAACGCATCGGCGGCCCCTTCCTGCCGTCCAGAACTGTTAGTTTACGGAAAGAGGGGTTTGCATGTAAACAGGTTGTTGTGGCTGCACCCAGCAGATGAGGTGTCCAAATTATTTAGCGTCCCCTTCCCCCTCAACGACGGCCCATTCCACGGGCTAACATTGTTTCAAACAGCCACCGGCCTTCTCCTCTAGCACAATGTCATTTTGCCGGCCGTAGCTGCCCGATAGGAACGTGTGCCCTCACTATTCGCATGCGTGCTCTTCGGATTATTAGAGAAATGAGCATCTCTCTTCACGCCTCTGCAGTAATCACTTAAAGCTGCAGCCTCGCTATTTCATCGCCCTGTGCACTGGTAGGGATAAAATCTAGGTTTTGCGATATCACGCTGTGGCTTCCAGTAATTGCGGTTTTTTATCGTCCGTGTTTTAGTACTTTGCATTACCGTACAATGCGAATTTCCTATTGTACCAGATAAAAATGGTTATCAAAATAATGGAAAGCATGTGTTCTGGAATACAGCATCTTTGTGAGGTGCTAACATTGATCATTCATGCGCTGCGATTGTCATTTCATTGTATAATGAAGGACGTTAGTCTGCAGTGCGATAGGCGGTGTAGTGCATTTTAGTACGTGCAATAAGCCAGACATTCGTGAGGCCAAATGGGTGACCTCTCTGATTTGCAATGAGGGCATATTGTTGGAGCTCGTTTGGTTCGAGCAAGTGCACTGAGAACTGCCAGGGTATTAGGTTTGCCAAGAGTGACAGTATCCAAGCTGATAATATGATACACAATTCTTGACAAGACATCATTAGTGGCGAGTAATAGCGGACAAAACTGATCCTCAGTCATGGGGATCGCAGGAATTTTGAAGATGATTATAACAAAGAACCGTAGAACTAATGTGGCACAAGATACGCCATAACTCATTCAGTATCCCGAACAACCTGTTTCTGCAATCGCAGTCCAATGCGAGCTACGTAAATAATGTTAGTTCCGGCGTTTTCATTATTTTGATAACCATCTGTAGTTTACAAAATGATCACAATTAATCAGCAATTTCAGATGTAACATTTAATCTTAGAATGCAGATTAGGAGCTTTTCCAAAAGTAACTACAACTCTATGTGCCAACATATCCTCAAGCCCCCTTAGAGCCCCCTGCATGTAACACACTGCCAGGAGAATTGTGTTAGCGTTTGCGCAGCTTTTACGATATATATTTATATACAGTATAATTAATTTAGCAAGCTGTATGTCTTGTTGACATACAGCCTTAGATTTAACAAGGAGTCCTAAAGGGACACCCCTGGGTTAATTTAGCTTTTAATAAGGTACGGTAAATAATCATCCTCTTGGACTTAGTTTTAGTAATTTGTTATTTAGGTTAATATTAACTCTTTTTTCCTTTCTGGCAAATAACCATCTCGTCATTGATTAGCAAAAGTCGGGTTGTGTTGGCTCTGCTGGCACTCACTGACAACTAATTCTGTTTTACTTTAAGTTTTCAGGATTCACTTGGCATTCGGCGAGGGCCCCATAGCGCCACTCCCCCCACCAGAGTGATGTGCAAGTATTACTCTGGTTAAACCAGCGCTACACGAACGAANGCATTACTCTGGCTAAACCAGCGCTACACGAACGAAAGATGACCAGCCCCCCTCTGTACTAGTATTTTCTTTCTTTACTAATAAAGAGCATGGTTTCCACCCATCTGTCTCCTGTAGCATTTTCTGATGATTCTGATAATGCATGCAACAGTTTTTAATTCTTTCCTGACGAAAGGGCTTTTACGGTGACTATGCCGGTTTTTCCCTTTCTCTTCTTAGTATAGTAGTTCAGCTATAAGGTAACAGAGGGAGGTTCTCGTGGCCAAAATCTGGCCATGGCAGCCCGATCCCTTTCTGCCGCGATTCATGTCTACTTGCATGATTTCCTTCCCTTGTAGGCGTATGGGGCTTAGCTCTAAGACAAAATAATCTCCCGTCCCTACCGCGGGTTCACATAACACTTAGTTTTAGAGAAGGTTAGAAAAAACATATCCTCGTGTACAGCATAGCCCTTCCCGCAGACANACATATCCTCGTGTACAGCATAGCCCTTCCCGCAGACAATACCTGTAACATCAATAATTTAAAGGTATTGGCAGAAGGCCCAGATAAATATTTTAACTACGGAAAAAAAAACATTTTAATGAAACAAACCACTACAATATATTGCTGTAACATCTTGTAAAGTAAAGCAAAACAAAGGGGAAAAAACTNAGCTCTAAGACAAAATAATCTCCCGTCCCTACCGCGGGTTCACATAACACTTAGTTTTAGAGAAGGTTAGAAAAAAACATATCCTCGTGTACAGCATAGCCCTTCCCGCAGACAATACCTGTAACATCAATAATTTAAAGGTATTGGCAGAAGGCCCAGATAAATATTTTAACTACGGAAAAAAAAACCNTCCTCGTGTACAGCATAGCCCTTCCCGCAGACAATACCTGTAACATCAATAATTTAAAGGTATTGGCAGAAGGCCCAGATAAATATTTTAACTACGGAAAAAAAAACCTTTTAATGAAACAAACCACTACAATATATTGCTGTAACATCTTGTAAAGTAAAGCAAAACAAAGGGGAAAAAACTTTGTTGTCAAAAACTTACTATACAAAATTGATTATCTTGCTGGTCCCTTCAATATTACGGTAAATTCTCCTGAGCTAATACCACCTCCTAATGCGACATACTGGCAATATGCAACAACTTCCCTGCGTACGGTAAAGAGGAATAAGAATATAAGGCATGCAGTGACTCTTTAATGAAACAAAATGCATGCAGTTAAATGTTGACTCAGAAAGTAAAACACACATCCATGGCTCCACCGACATATAAACGTGCAAGTTTGCGGTCCAAAATAATTAATTGAGCTGTCTCGACTAAGGTGATTTTCACACGCGGATCTCTAATTTATCTGTATGTTTAAATAGAGTCAATAATTCACTGTAACTTTTTAATCACACATTTATCTAACAAAACTTTTATTATCGACGCATTGTTGTGACTACCCAGAGATGTTGAGCNTTGCGGTCCAAAATAATTAATTGAGCTGTCTCGACTAAGGTGATTTTCACACGCGGATCTCTAATTTATCTGTATGTCTAAATAGATTCGATAATTCACTGTAATTTTTTTAATCAGACATTTATCTAACAAAACTTTTATTAACGACGCATTGTTGTGACTACCCAGAGATGTTGAGCGGAAACAGCACACACATGCCTATATATCTCATAGGAATCCAAAACATGATATCTCATCCAATTTTCTAACCAGGTANGGAAACAGCACACACATGCCTATATATCTCATAGGAATCCAAAACATGATATCTCATCCAATTTTCTAACCAGGTACTCCAAGAAAGTAGTCCAGTAAATTCAAGTTTAGTGAGAAACATGGCGTTTTAGGATTGGGTTCTCCGTTTGATGGTAACAGATTGCTGTGTTTCCAAGAAAAAGTTGTATTCTCCTCTATTTCCGTTCTTGCAGCTGCGATAAACTTTAAACTTTCGCCCCCTCTGTCACGCTCTCTAACACGTACGTACGTTACAACACCGAGAAGCACTTTAACTGCGTGCTGTTAACACAACAATATGTGCTGCAAAGCGCAAAGTTTAGTATTTTACACTTGTCGTGACTTTGCGTTGACAAATGTGTATTTATGATGAACTAACAGGCACAGATTTTACAAGCAGTTTGTTCGGTCCGCATATAATTTTTAAGCACCTTTGTCTTAACCATACTTGTACATAACAGTGAGAAGTATAAAACATATATGTTCCATTTCCACAATAATGTACCTTAAACATCATAAACGTCTTTACTTGAAAAATATAAATATTTTTTGTGAGAAAGTGTTGGGGGAAAACCACTCTTTTACGTTAATTACTATCGCTTAGCGTAACCACATGTAAACTCATCCTTAATCATATAACGGGCGGCCAAACAAAACAAAACGTTTCTATGATATTCAATATGATAAAATCCAGTTTCTTGTACTGTAGATTATACCAGAAAACTCCATATTGCTTGTGATCGTGTTGATTGCGTGTGATCTTTGACACACTTGCCTGTTTACTTAGTTAATTGCATCTTTTGTACATTGAGATTGCAAATTTGTAGTTTATTAATATTTGCGGAATACGCAAAGGCTTTTAAATGGATTCTAATTCATATATCTGAAGGCTTAATGTAAGGTGATTGGGATGGCTGTGATACATGACTTTACCAGGCTATAAGAAATNAATTCATATATCTGAAGGCTTAATGTAAGGTGATTGGGATGGCTGTGATACATGACTTTACCAGGCTATAAGAAATGTTTCCAAAGTTACTACCCAACATATACACTGGATAGCCAAAAAAACTGATATAGGCGTGCGTATGCAAATAACAGAGGTATGGCACCAATCAGAGTAGGTGATGCGGTCGGCAGCGCCTATATAAGACAACAAGCGCCTGGCAAAGATGCTAGATCGATTACTGCTGCTACAATGGCAGGTTATCAAGATTTAAGTGAGTTTGAACCTGGTGTTATAGTCGGCGCACGGGAGGTTGGACATAGCATCTCCGAGGTGGCGATAACACTTCGATTTTCGCGTACGACCATTGCACGAGACAAGTGTACCGCGAATATCGGGAATCCGGCAAAACATCCAATCTTCGACATCGCTACGGCCAGAAAAAGATCGTGAACGACGAATGAAAAGAATCATTAAACGTGACAGACGTGCCACCCTTTCTCAAATTGGCGCAGATTTCAATGCTGGAGCATCAAAAAGTGCAAATGTGCGAACAATTCAACGGACCATCATTGATATGGGCTTTCGGAGCCGAAGGCCCACTCGTGTACCGATGTTGACTTCACGACACAAAGCTTTACGCCTCACCTGGGTGGGCCAATACCGCTATTGGACTGTTGATGACTGGAAACACGTTGCCTGGTCTGACGAGTCTCGTTTCCAATTGTATTGGGCGGATAGACGTGTACACCCTACATGTCAACAGGAGACTGTTCAAGCTGGTGGATGCTCTGTCATGGTATTGGGAGTGTGCAGTTGGCATGAAATGGGCCTCCTGATACGTCTAGATACGACTCTGACAGGTGACAGATACGTAAGCATCCTGTCATATTACCTGCACCCATTCATGNGTGGGCCAATACCGCTATTGGACTGTTGATGACTGGAAACACGTTGCCTGGTCTGACGAGTCTCGTTTCCAATCGTATTGGGCGGATAGACGTGTACACCCTACATGTCAACAGGGGACTGTTCAAGCTGGTGGATGCTCTGTCATGATATGGGGAGTGTGCAGTTGGCATGAAATGGGCCCCCTGATACGTCTAGATACGACTCTGACAGGTGACAGATACGTAAGCATCCTGTCATATTACCTGCACCCATTCATGTCCATTGTGCATTCCGACGGACATGGACAATTCCAGCAGGACAATGCGACACCCCACATGTCAAGAGTTGCTACCGAGTTGCTCCAGGAACACTCTTCTGACATTGGACATTTCCATTGTCCACCTAANGCCCTCCTAAATCACCAGACATGGACATTATTGAGCATATCTGGGATGCCTTGCAACGTGCTGTTCAAAAGATATCGCCACCGCCTCACACTCTTATGGATTTGTGGAATGCCCTGAAGTATTTATGGTGTGAAGTGCCTCCTGCATACCTTCAGACATTATTCGAGTCCATGCCACGTCGTCTTGCGATACTTCTGCCTGCTCGCGGCGGCCCTACACGATATTAGCAAGTGTGTGCCATTTTTTTGGCTCTTCATTGCAGTTGCTACGCTACAATGTTCCATATTTCAAAATGCACATTGTTGGTTTCCGGCCATATGTTACCTAGAATAGTACTAACTACTGCCCAAACTATATTTTTTTATAACTTTGATTATTAGTAAACTTGTAGATTAGTTATGTGGCAATTACCATACATATTATACATTGCAGCATTTGGAGCCTTTCAGAAATGATTACATAACGTAAATAATTGAGTGTGGTTTTAAAAGCTAGCAGTTATCCAGTTATGGGGGGAAGTCACCCAAATTGGATTAGCAACAAATTGGACTGCCATCTAAATTGTCCCACCGATGATTATTTCAAGTTTCTGATATGAGGTGCCATCTGCCATCAGGCAAATGAGTATTTAGTTCAAGCAACCCCCTCCGTCTAATTGTGAGCGTTGTAATGGAAATGGTTTGTGATGTGTGGTCAGAAACGTGTTTTAGGTAGGGCCTACATGTAATGAGATACAGCGAACCTACTTGTAAACATTGTGGAGCTTACTAATTTGAACCATTTCTAGTTCTCTAAATTGGACACGTCTATTCAAGGAGACTCACTGTGAATTTTTGCTATTTATTTAATGTACATTATATTTAATGCCTAATTGATTTCAAGAGAATTTCAAGGGGTAATGCATACTAGCAAATCGGTATGACACAACCGGCAAGTATTATTTACATTTCTGATTCATGATGATATCGTAAACTCTGTACTTATTTTTTTAGTGGCTAGGGTACTTCATCAAGACTCTCCAGCCAATCAGTGATAACAAAGTGTTGCTACTGCTTGATGGTCATAGTACGTATAGTAAGAATTTGGAAACCTTACTACTCACTCGAGACAACGGTGTTCATTCTCTTGCAACTTACTTTTCATCCTATGCATCAAATACAACCACTTGATGTAGCCTTCTTTAAATCAATTCAGACCTACTATGATCTAGCTGTGCAGATGTGGTTGAGAACACATCCTGGGCTAACTGTCATCATGCTTCAAGTTACCGGGATGTTGAGAGAAGCATGTAATCTAGCTGATGTTATTTCAACAGCTGCCAATAGTTTTAAGATATCCGGAGAATGGCCGGTCGACATTACTGTTCTGACTAGCATTTCGCTGCTTCTGATTTTTAAATTAAAACGTTGAGGTAGAAAATGGTACAGCTACTAGTTCACCTACAGAAGTCGTTACTCGCGTAGCATATGTATTTGCACTCACCCCTAAAAAAACGACACCACCGGAAAGGATGATTTTGAAATTTACACTGGCGGAAATATCGCCTGACCCATTTGTCCAACCTAGGAAACTGAAGAGAAAAAGAGCATATGATGCATCTGAACGATAGTATATTCGCTGTTTATTCGCACTTTTTGAATCGAAACATTAAAAAATCACCCCATGCATGATGCATTTAGCTTTTTCCTATATATGTCATGTATCACCAGCATTTAATTCTTTTGCTCACATAAAAGTACCTTATTTTTGGTTAAATTAAACTTTTATTTATAAATAAACTATAACATTTCATTGATAATTATTCTGAAAAATCAGTGAGAAGATAGCTATGTTGGTTATGCCTTGTAAGAAATAGTTAATATGCAAAATATTATTACACTGGTTGCGCACGAATGCAGTGCATTGTCCCTTTGGTGGAATTTTTAAGACTCGCTTAAGCTTTGTTTACATGAAGGGTAGGATATATCCCAAAAAATAAAGCAGCGGCTCAGAAAAGTTTGTAGTAACCGTGAATGGACTATAACATCCAATCTATACAAAAAAAAACAATGTATGTATGCCCATTGAACCGAGTAAGTACTTCTAAACGTGTAAAAGGAAAGGAGGAAAAACATTGAAGATGAAAGTAGATGGTACTGCAGTTTTTGTGAAGAGAAAACATTGAAGATATGTGTTGTAATTTCCTATTAATATAGAGTCAGACATTCATAAACACTGCTTATAAATATCTTACTTCTAATTATAAAATCGCCGTTTATCAACTTATTTAACTACAAACGAGAATCACATATTCAGATATAAAACGAAACACAATAATAACATTTTCATAGAGAACGAATTCTCTAATTACAGAAATCACTATTTCACAAACCTCCTTAATTGTGTACCTTTGTCACATCATTCAATTCTGTAATGCCCACAAGAGATCTAAACTTGTAAAATTTGATTTTGTTCAGTTACTTAGTTAAAATGTTAGTTAACAGTCATCGGTGGATATCTTTTACACATTTATAAGATCTTTTCTTTCATAGTCACTCATAAAATGATAACTAATATTTAAGTGCTTGGAATTCTTGCAAAATTTACCAGTTTTGGACAACGCAATAGCACCAGCATTATTTTTATAAATTATCACAGGATTGTTAACTGTTATACAAATATAATTTTACATTCCCCTAACTGGGGACAGTTCTGTACACAATTCGCAAGAGCGCAGTATTAAGCATTTGTAGACGCTCTGGAAATTAAATATATATTTTTTTGAGATTTCCACATTACAGCGTTTCCCAGCACACGAATCAAAATCCTTATTGTCGACTTTGTATCAATAATATATGCTGCCCAATCAGCATCCACATATAGATCCATACTGTTATGGAAGCTTGCATTTTATTTTAAATTCAAGGGGCGAGTACGATATGAATATTTCAGTTCACGTAGTGCATAATAAAAATGTATATCGCTATAACGATTTTGAAAGCGACTTAAATAATTTACAGGAAAAGCTATATCTGGCCGAGTACCATTTTTAATATATAAAAAAGCTAGGATCAAATTTCTGTATATAAAATTATTATTCCCTTTATCAGATGGTTTCAGGGTTAAACTCGATTCCATGGGTGTGTCAACTTTAACAATACATTTTTTAGTAATTCTTTTAATGTATCTTGACTTACGTACATTTTGTCTCATCTACGCAATATTCTATCAATTTCCCCAAAAACTGTTTCACTTTTCCTAAATCTTTCATGCAAAGCTTCTGCTTTGCACCTATTTTGTTATTTCCTTTATGGCAATAATATAATCTCCACAAATCATTAGGTCATCGACATACATGATTATGATTATTTTGTTACCATTTATGCCTGCTATATATAAACAGCAATCATAATTTGATATTTTTAAATTTATACTTGTGATGAAATCATGAAAACATTCTTAGTCCGTATATTGATTTCCGAAGTATACATTATATGGTTCCATATCATAAATATGGATAAATGTGAGCTTCAGTTTTAATTTTCCCGTTAAAAAAAGCGGTTTCAACATCCATCTGTTCAATTTGCCAGCTCTTGAAACATGCAATAGATAATAACACATTTAATGTTGTCATTTTAGCCACTGGTGAATATATTTTTCCATTTTCATGATATGTTTGCTGGAATCCCTTTTCCAGAACTCGTGATGTGTATTTCCCATCTGACTTGATTTTATTAATCCATTATTGTTATATTATTTTCTCATATTTTGGTTATTAACGATCTCGCACATTTGGTTTTCTATTAAACTATTAATCTTTTCATTCATTGCTTTTTGCCATTTTTATACTCCGAACTGCTTAAAGCTTCTTCATTACTAATATGTATTCACGCATTACAGAATTTCACATATGCGACGTGATAATCAAATCTCCTTGGAAATCTTCTTTCCCTCGGTGGAATATCAATTCCACGCACCTCCCTAATCTCAGCATTCTTTTCTTCCTCAGTCTTTTCTTCATTCACTTTTTCCTTTGTCTCATCACTACTTTTTTCGTTACTCTCATTTTCATAATTAGTTAACATTATGCATGTTGCTGTTTTTTCAACAAGCTTCACATGACGACTGATAACGACTTTATTATCTACGAATATTTAGTAACCCATTTCTGTGTTTACAATGAGTATAACACTAACAGCTTTTGGAAGTATCTTGAATTTTCTAAACACATCAGAAATTCTCACAAAAACTGTACTTTCATTTATTTTGAGATTCGAAGTAGTTTTGTTTCTTGTTGAATAATATCTCAGATGAAGTTTTTCTGATATTCTTATTAGTCAGTAATCTGTTCCCTAAATAAACAACAGTATATATGCATTCAGGATAATATTTAATTATTTTTCAGATATTAAACATCTGGTGCGATCCATGCTAGTTCTTTTGTATCTTTACGCAAAACCATTTAGCTCGTGAGAGTATAATGGAACTGGTTTTAAATATATACCTTTTTCATTCACAAATCTGTAAAAATTATTGTTGATATATTACCCTCCATTATCACAACTAATTTATTTTATCTTTTTGCCAGTCTGATTTTGTACAAAATTTTCATAGTGTTCAAAGTAGTCAAAAACTTCACTATTCGTTATGATACAATATGCAATAGCAATTCTACTATAGTCGTCAACATATGTTAAGAAAAATCTTTCACCTATATATCCAGTAGGATTAATTGGACCATGGACATCTGTGTGTATAACTTCCAGTATATCATTTGCCCTATGTCAGTTATTTTCCAATGGCATGTTAGACTTTTATTTGTTAAGTTAATTTCGTATTGTATATAAATATTTTCAGTTTTGGCAAGTGTACCATTAAGTTCCTGATTTTCACACATTTATTTTAGTTTATTGAAGTTAGTATAACCAAGAATTCTATGCAATTTTTCCTTATTTGTAATCTGGGTGTGACTTGTATGTGCTCTTACATTATTTCTGTATCGTATTTCACCTGCCAGTTCAAACAATTTAATTTTCTTAAACACAACAGCAATGAAATTATTTCATGAGTTATAAATTTCAGCGTTACCGTTATTGAATGTTGTCACATTTTTGGTACTGCAACGCGTGAAACACTCGATAAATTCTGTCGTATATTTGGCACATAATAAAAATAATTAATTATATTTTTGATTAGTTATCCTTCAACATTGAAACACATTTTAATTACACCAATTTTATTAGTTTTTAGAGAGAAGACATAACATAAATAAATTTCAACAGGACATGTAAAGTTTTGTAAACACGGAAATATTTATCATAGTTTATGATATAATCTGAACACCCACTATCCAACAGCCAAGAGACACTTTCACTGCTTCCTTAAGTGTTGTTTGATGAATTCATTCTTGATGTCTTAACGTCTACGATGAATGACTTTGCATGTGACTTGTTATCTGCAGTTGAACTTTCTGCCATTATATTGCTTCTGTTCCTCAAATATTTCCTCTCCATGTCGTATTTTCTGTTTGATTATAATTGCGCTTCTTCCCGTTTGTATTCGGACAATTTCTTTGAATATGACCTGGCTGATTACATCTACATCATATCAGAGGTTTATTACCGTAAATAAATCGGTTTTGTTTGTATCTTTGTGGTCTATTTACATCCCTTGCTTTGTGTGAATTGAAAGTTTGTAAATTATTTTCATATGTACTTGATTCTCTTTTCTTATGTTCCAAAAACAATTTTGGCTTCAGATATTCAACTGAAATTCTTACTGGTAATGCATCAATAATATGTACAATGCGTGAGAAACATTCTGGCCAAGAAAGTAACATATAGTTTAATTTGTCTTCCTTGTTCACGTTTTCACCTACATTTTGCACTACTTTTCGGCAGACACGTTTCATCAAAAATTTTAATTATATCTTTTGCAATAATTTTTGATGTAAGTTCCAGTTGAGATTTATAAACACTGTTAACTAAGTAATTTTTAGCTTCAGTTTCAATTTTATACCAATATTTTGCAGACATGTCTTGAGACTTAACATCATGTTGTATGACGTTGTAGCAGTTTTTCATTTCCAAAAACAATTTCATTCTAAACTTCCATTCATCGTAGTTGGTTCTATCAAAGGTTTGAAGAATAAAATCATCTCTATTTTCCGCCATGTAGTTTAGTTTAGCTTGTATCTTTCTTCATAGTTACTAACCATTGACCTGTGCTACCACGTTGAAATTTTCTGATAATTTAGAGTCATGCATTCATAATCACTGTTTTTAAATACCTTACTTATATTTAAAAAATCACAGTTTTTCAACTTATTTTACTACATACAAAACTCGCATTTTCAAATGTAAAACCAAACAAAATAAGAACATTTTCATAGAGAACGAATTCTCTAGGTACAGAAATAACTATTTCAACAATATAGTACAGTGCATGAAGTGTACGTATAGGGTGCATTCTAAATAAGCAGGTATTTAGAAGATTGCGAAAAAATATTTCTGCGGTCAGTGTGATGTTAAATATAATTTAGTACACTGTTGTGTCTCCTAAACACTTAAAGATGCTTATAATTTAAGTGGTCCAATTATGGAGACCAGCGGTGCAATTTAAGCAACGAGTTTTCTAAATTGGACCAGGCTCAGTGTTGAACAAAATGATTAATTCCTCCATTTGTACGTACAAGTGTACAATTATGGTAACATATTATGTTAGGGAAAAAACACTTCATATTGCACATATACAATTATGGGTAAATTAATTTTTATATACAACAATAACAGTTTATTTACAACTACCCCAATTTATGAGACTTTCCCTTATACATGGCAACACTGGCACGTTTCTAGCACTTAGTGGGTTTTCTAAGAATACTCCCTATACTCCAGACCTTTCATTCTGTCGCTGCTGTATCTTAAGGTCACATTATGGGTCATCCTTCTTGGACTTATGGACTTATGCCCGTTTTTTTTATAGCACCAGCGTGTCGTTACGACATGTTTCCGATACAACTGCTTCTTGCTGATGAATGGGGAGTGACGGGGTTGCTAAATCTGCACTTGCTTTATTTGTTGTAGTAAAATGATTATCCCGGTTTTGGGACATCGGCGTTCGGCGTCGCGTCGGAGCTCGGAGCTGTTCACGCTCTGTCATTCCGGTCGGCTGTCGCATCAGCTATTTTTTCCGCCATGTTTGATGTCAGTGACATTTGACATAGGACCCCTGTAACCTTGTACCCAAAAATTTCTCAAATATAAAAAAAAAAATTCCAAAAAACTAAAAAAATATATGTATAAAAAAATTATTAAAAAATTTATTTTAAAATTATTTTAAAGTGTGTATAGAAGCTGTTGTGGAAAATTCCATGTATTTTTAATTTGCACGAAGTCACCGATCTTGGCTTTAGGCTTGCCTGTGACCCTTATCTTAGGAAAAGCTTACAAAGCTCGAAGCAGGGAGTCGTTTCTCATGTCTTCGGGTTTCAAGCGTGTAGTAGAATTAATGGCAGAATTGAACTCGCTTACGAGTTTTGGGAGTATTTCTACCCATTTGTAATTTCCATTCGCCGTAAAATGTCTGCACAATTTAGCTTTGAGTGTCCTGTGAATAAGATCGACGATGCTGGCCATGAGCATTGAGTATGAAGAATAAATATTTATGCAATAGTTTTTCATCAGTGCACGAAAGTATCGTCCGTGTAGATATTCTTCAGTACGCGTTCTTCGCAAAATACACTAGCCACAGCTTTAGTGACGTCGTGTGCATTCTTCCATTTGAGGTGCTAGGTCAACGCATACTTGGAAAAATTATCAACTGTGATCAAAATGTAGCAGTTACCTTTACTCACGCAATTAAATTATTGCATTTTGATGTGGTAAGATTGGATAGTATCGTCCAGTTTTTTCATGATGTATTTTCTGTGTGGGTACTTTATCCTAGTGTATTTGTGCAGCTCGTTGCCAACTGCGTACTTGCTCATTTCGAAATGAAGCCCGCCTCCGCGAGTTCTTCGATGATGCCAGCGGTTTTCTGCTACCTGAGAAGCAATCAGAAGTCTCAGCCTATCTCCACACTCATTTGGATCATCCCAACACTGAAAGTCGATTTTTTCGCTGCTCTTCAAATTCTTTGGCTAACCCGAACCATCAGTTTCACGTACCATAGGAAAAAGTCAGTCTATGAGAGGAAATTTTTTGTGCGCCGTGTCTTTAAATCGATGTGATGCAGGGTTATTCTCTACTTAATATGCGCAAATTTGCGTTAAGAAACTGCGGTAATTGCGCAAATCCAATTCGGTGTAGTGTCCAGGGCGCCTACAAAACAGAAGCTCACTCAATCCCTGTCTGATTTTCACCTTGCGATTGCCTATCTGCAATATATCTCTTGGAAAAAATTAAACTTCCTTACTTTCACGATATAATTTTCCACCACTTTTCTGCAAACCACAAGTCTTGTCAGCAGTACGGTCAGAATAGGAAGCAATGTAATGAGATAGAAGAGTGCCCCACCTTAAGCCTGCCCTCTCGTGTTTGTTTCTTTTTTCGCGCACACAGCAAATTGATCAGGGGGAAATCGTGATCGTCGCTAGTGATGCCTCCTTCCGATTAGAACAATTTTGAGGTACTTTTACATTTATGCGTCAGGGGCAGTTCGTCCACATTGATTTCATGTTTTATTTCAATGGGAGCACGGTCCTCATCACTTGGTTTTTTTTTCTATTTTTGTCTAGCCGGAGGGTAATTGGTTTGACAGCCTCCTCCTTTCGAATCTCGATAGCCATTCTGTTATTTTTGGGGAGTAAATATTTGGCCCGTACAGTCTCGATCACTCGCCAAAGCTCACTAACAAATTCGGTTCGTTTATCGACCATTTACTGAGTGGAAAAGGCATTTCCTACACACACACGGAGGCACACACACTCGCACACACACACATTATATATATATATTTGTGTCACCTCGTATTTTGGTAGGAAATTATTCACGATTTTGTAAAATTACTTTTTCGATATTTTCAAAATGTCCGGCACATATATCCAATGTGTTATTACTATGCATCGCAACATTGGTTTTCGCAGCCAGTTTGGACATAGAAAATTTTTTTTATGTAATTCAATTATTCTCGTCTCTGCGTGTTCGATACACTGATGAGGTGTATTATCCACGCCTCCACAGTCGCTATGCGTTTGTCGAATACCACCAAATCTTCAACCAATTAATTTTTCACACTTTACCATTTTTAACCGATAGGGGAAAGGTCTTCTCTGCGTGCAATGGCGAAGCGATTCTGCCCACGTCAAGGCCATTGTGGCGCTTGATACCGCCAAATTTGGAAATGCTTCCAAGATTCATGAATACGTTCGTAGCAAAAACTGATCAAACCCATGCCTGTACCTGCCGTTATGTAGTTAGCAGTTCTTTACGATCACCAATATACAGAACTTGCCTTTCCAATACAAGGAACACATATAAATGAATTCCTCAAATATCATGTCCGTATTTACGTGATCGCTGTAAAAGTGGCATAAATTAGTGTCGCCCATGCGGAACAAAACGAGCAAATTCACATTGTCGCGAAACAGTTATTTGGGTGCATAGGAATAAGTTTGACTGAGGTACACACAGTCCACGTTCGCGTGCCATCTCATGCTAAAGTATTCTTGAATACAAGTTTGTTTTTCGCTGGCAATGTCATCGAAGACAAATATCCTGTTTGGAAGAGCTTCGTTCGGAGGCACCACCTTCTCGTTTACGCAGCAAGGGAAAAAATCCACCCATCCATGGCCTGTAGAACTCGGGCCAATTACTGGTATTTTGTTTGCTGGAGAAATTTTGAATAAACCTACACGTTCTCGAACCGAAGGCCATTCGGTTCTTCCAGCAGAATCAGTAGGGCGTATTTTTCCCCACACATGGATAACTTACAAATAAGGCCTCGCATGCAATTGTCCTGCTCGATTAACTCCATTATACTGAAACAAAACTGTATAATAGAAGAATATTTATAGCTTGCTCGCTGAGTTTAATTCAATGCGCCGTAAGGTAAAGAAGGTGAAATCCGGGCATGGGATCCTCGATTCACTCATCAACAATTTCCTGTTCGAACTCCACGTTCCAGGATACAGGTTCTGCAGGCTAGGAACCAAGCTAGCTGACAGAGTTTCATGCAACGAGACAGGCATATTCGCCCTGGACGAAGCGTGCAAGCAACACATCATCGCATATTCCCAGTACAAGGATCTGCATGCTTGGCACCAGGGACAATATACTTGCACAGAGAGCCGACGAGATAATAAAATCAGTATCCGCTTGGCTCAGAGAAATAGTAGCCGCCTTGGGCATATCCAAAATCATGAAAGCCAAGGTTTAGCTAGGAATGGGTCTATGTGCAGTCAAAAGGCCATCACAGCGCCCACGAAGGACTAACAGGAAAAATAAGGTCAAGGTAGGAGGGTTCCTGCCTGCACTGATACCAAGAATCGGTGATCTGGCCAGTATCGCCAGGGCAGTCGCGAATATTGTGAATGCCATGAAGCAGGCTTCGAACGATCGAAGACATGTAGAGGAAACCCGTCACTAAAACATAAAATTGGAAGCTATTGCCATGAGAAAAAATAGCCAAGGACTCTACATTTGTCACCAGTATCGGGGAAGGGGAGGATGAATTTTCGGAGGAGGGGGATAGAAAAATTCGAAAAAGGAAATCAAAGGGAATCCGCGTTGACGCCCAATGAAGAACGTGGATTTGGAACTGTTTGCACGCAAATTGAAAATACCTCATTTTGGGGGAGTATTTATGAGAGATGCTTTGCCCCCAAAACCCAAGAGACTCGAATGTGCCATAATTAAGGTGGACACGGCAGTCCGGCTTTTACGCACTGGGTGGCTTATGTAAAAAAGAGAAACACACAGACTATTATGAAAGTTTTGGGAATTTGCATCCTCCGCCCGAATTGCACGCATATTTGAAATATACCAAACTAATGTACAAATAGGAAACGGAACAGATGCCCAACATGTGGAACTGTGGACACCTGTGTCTGATATTTTTAAGCAATCAGGGTTTCCAGTGATAAAAAAAACAGTATAATACGAAGGGATAAAAAAGGTGTGTGAACTGTAATGATATCATCAGTATGTCAGTGTCCATCAGTGGTCAAACTTCTGAGCTGAGGGCCAGCTTTTACCTTCCCTTAGAAATGGATGGGGAATGGTGTGCGGAGCTAGAGGATTTTCAAACTTACAACTCCATATCCAACATCAACGAAAATAAAAATTCCCGTTTTCGGTATTTAGTTATGGGGGCAGTGAAGGAAATCGCCATTCCCACCAGAGCGTAAGAGCTGAAGGATATTGAATACTTCGTAAAGAATTTGCTACCGCACGATATTACATTCGAAGTGCACGGTAATTCGAATACCCTGACGGGTAAAATGCTTTGCACCACAGATGTAGATTTCACGGAACCAAGCACGATCGGGCCTATGCTGGGGTTCGAAGCCAGTGTGTACGAGGCAGGAAAAAAACATGTATTACCGTAGGTGGTCAACATCTTTCCGGTGAACATCATACAAATGAACTGTAATTTTGCAAGTTTCAGTTGCGTGAATGGGAATCCGAGCAGCACTATTTACGAGTTCGTCCCCACAGTAAGCCCTGGATATAAAATTGTAGGATCTCCAAAAATGCTCATTCATGTTCCAATTGTCGTAAAAAGGATCCACGAAGTAGTCGTTTCGTACGTGAACCAAAATACAGAACAGATAAGTATCCGAAACAAGAAAATCTCTTTGCATCTGCACCTGAAAATATGAGACTAAATTTCGCTGGGAAAACAAAAATACATAAATGAATGCGGTACATCGAACCCCAGACCAGTAAGACACTGGGAGTCGTTGCGCCAACACCTGAAAACTCAGAGTTTCTCCACATCCTCGGTTTAAAGGTGAATCGCCACGGTGGACGGATTCCTCGATGCGGATCAACGCCTAGAATTTTACGATAAATTTGATAAAATCGAAATGCACTGTTACAAACCTTGACATGTCAGGCTTTTCACTCTCGGAAGGCAGGTTCAATACCTATACAGTAACAAGATATTTACACTTTGCCTACCCAGTGCTTTGTGCACATAATAGGCAGGCTAATGACGTCAGATGGGACCCAACCGCCACCACCAAGTTTGTTCGAAATGGGATCTTCCACCTTTTGAAACACATAATGTACGAGATAAACGGCGTCGCAGTCGACCAGTCCCGAGATCTAGGCATAAACTCGCTGATGAAAAATTACCTATCTGTAATGCCCAACCGTCTCTCTACCGCCAAGATGGCAGGCTGGGGAATCGAAAATGACTACAGTGTTCCCATTTACGCCGAAGGCAGGTTCGAAGTATGCGTTCCGTTCTCCTTGCTACTGGGATTCACCGAAGATTATAATGAAATAATAATAGAAACGAGGCAGGAGCTGGTGTTTGTGCTGGCCACATCGCATTTGGATGCCGTGTTGGTAGTCGGAGAAAACCCTCAGCCCATCTCTCTTACTTTAAACACCATGTAATGGTTTGTTCCTCATGTGACCCTGAGAACCCACGAACGAGTCAAGTCGTTAATTCATGCCAAGAAAGAAAAAGTGATCGTGACAGTATTCAGAAGTTGGAGCTAGTCAACTGCTCGGCCCTGTACGCCACCACGCGATATCACTGGGTCGTAAAAACGTCTTCCAGCACAGAAAAAACACTACATCATACTGGCGCTTCAGACGAACAAACTGAATAGTATCAGAGCTGACAAGTCCACATTAGACCACTGCAAAGTTGAAAACGTAAAGATATTTTCGAATAACGAAATCTACCCGTATATCGACCGGAACACTACGTTCGACAAATAAGGTGTTACTTAGGAATAATATATGTATTCTCAATTCAAATCATCGTATCACAGATGCGAAGCACATCCCATCCTGAGCCCCGAACATTTTTGAGACATGGCACCTTTGCTGGTATTCGCTATATCGAAGCAGAACGAGCGCGTGCGTAGTACGGTCGACTGCCAGATCGAAATAATCGCCAAAGAAAACGTGCCCAAGAATTCCGCACCTTACTGCTTTATACTTCACGACAGGATCGTTCAGTTCGATTGTTTTGCATGCCTGGTAAAAATTATCAGTTAATTGAATACGCTTGGACTGGGGTCTCATGTTTCGGTCGTAATAATCTACTGTAAATTGAGGTTTATGGAGCCGTTACGGCTTCGTGCTGAAGGAAATCGCTGTCATGGATTGTCATAGCGTGACTCGAACCCGCAACTTCGAGCCTCCGTATTCGTGGGAACTGTTGGATGAAAAGTCAATGAAAACAAACACTTGGTTGACCAAGTACTACCACGGTCTGTGCTGGGATAAAGGCAAGATTATGTATTATCAGGTGGGAAACCTGCAGAGCGAATTGCTGATTCAGTACCCGCGAGGGCCTATTTATGTGGCGGGGCCCGAGCAGAAAAAATGGCTGACTTATATGTATACCAACCAATTGGAAATCATCTATGTGCAGAACGATCATGGGTGTCCTTCCCTTCGTAAATCGGAGTTTTGTGTTGAGCGCTTCGATAAATGCCGTTACTTTACGAGTGGCATGGTTATTTCACGGAGATAGAAGCATGGTTATAAATCTCGTAGCGTGAATATTATTCTTTTTTTAGTATGCCAGCCAGCGTTCGAGACGAGTTTGCAGACGTGATTTCGCACCATGCAGAGTTAGAAAAAATACAGTTATATGCTGGTGTAGATGCAAAATTATCTTCTATTTTTTTGCGAACTCCTGCTGCAAGATCTATGCATGCTATTAGACTGTGTGAAATACGAAGCTACCTGTTCACATTACAGGGACGTGTAAAAATTACGTCATTCCACAATGCGAAAAAAAAAAAATGAAAATAAATCGAACCAGAAAATAAATTAGTCTCCTAGTCGAGCACGAGTCACTTTAGGAGCAAAATGACGCAATTTCATCCGGATAATATGTACGTCTTGACATATTCGGACGACTCTAAAAATTCAACCTATTCGTTCTGGGAGTCTGGATCACTACATACCTACGAATAAAAATTTGATGGATGCGACCACTGGTAATATTCAGTGACTCCGGGTGATTGCGAGTATAACCGGCAGTTAATAACCTGTTGTACTCATGGGAATTGCATGGTTCATCACATGAAACGTGAAACGACTCTTCCAGCAACCGGGAACCAGGTTCTGGAATTTTCAGCATCTCCGAGTCGAGGCAAGGTCGACCCTCCTCCTACAACTACCGAAATTCACGTCCCTGACTGTTCCACCCATGAATATTTTGTCGGCAAAATAATACCAGTGAGGCTTCGACTCAAACGGCCTCAACTAAATGTCGAAGGTTGTACCGCAGCCATTGTGATGACACCTCGATGCATAACAATTCAGGGGAACCTGCATCGAACTGTGAAGCATGCCCATGCAAACGTACACGTGTGACATCACCTGCTGCCGCCAACTTCGGTTCGTACATTGTCACCTTTAACTTGGAAGAAGGCACCTTGAACATTCCAATTTTACTGCGTCTGATCGAATGTCAAAGACTTATAATAATTTTTTACGGGCATGTTTGGCTCCTACATTGAATTTTTAAAGAGACTCGAATTTTAGAGGCTTGTTTTATAATTTATGTAAATAAAATTACTGGTGTAAAAATTAATTACCAGGGTCTTTTATTTTAAACTTAATTTTTTAATATAACGGTACATTTCTGCTTAATAAATAAAGTGTAAAAAAATAAATATTAATGATCATTTTATTTAAAGGATCGACTGGCGGGAACATAGAGCACCAAAAAGCAAGGAAGGCACTCTTGCTACGAACTTATACGGACATTGAGCAGCCGAAGAAATCAGGAAAATCTTCCGTGGAGTAATTCTCCACATCCGTGAGGACGTTACCTGTCGCACGCGCACCGCAAGCTGATCAAATTATTGCCTTGCTGGATTCAATACGAGTTTCCTGGCGGCTAGCTGCGTCTCCGATCTCATGCATTATTAGCTGTTTTCTCGGATCGAAATCAATGATGATGGTTAGCGCAGTTCCTCTGGTATCCTTTCTAGGAAAAACTCCCCAATTCATTGTTTTGTTATTGGGCCTTGACTGAATATCATTGTTAAAAAATTAATACTTTAATGGTAAAAAAATATATTTTTCAAAAGAAAAAATAATAATTTTAACTTAAGTAAGGATCCTGCCTACACAGCAATAAAACTAAACATATATATATGTTTTATTCGCAGGTGTACAGACACATCACGAAGGGGTAGCAGACTGTGAAGTGGGTGTGCAGAGCATTATAGGAGAGGGTGGGCACTCGCTTATTTGCTATAGTTTGGGCGTCGATGGACCATAATTTTATTTTTCAGACCGTGAAGGATATGTCGACCCATATTACGAAGTCCAATGTGTGTTTTGGAGGATACCCACAATGTAGCGAGTGTGAATGGAGCATGGCCGAGTCCAGGTACCCTTCACAACATCACCCTCGAACATGGTGTGAGTCGCGCAGTGCAAAGAAAATGGTATCGCAGCGCTGACGAGAGAGAGAGAGAGAGCGATTTTGTGACGGGATGTGACGTTTGTACGTCGTTACATGATTTTTTTTTATTTGAAGCGATGGCCAATGGTTAACAATTAAATTCATAAAGTTCAGAATTATCGTCCGCCACCATCTTAGTAATGTCATCGATCGATTTCTGGCTTGAGAGTGACGAGGCTCACCAAATTAGAGAGGAAATTAATTCGAAAAGATGGGTGGCTCTGCATCTATCGCCTCAGGTCGATGCGACGCTGCACCTTCGGAGACCATGCACTTACAGCAACAGTCTACATCGCGACAGAGACACCCCTCTCGAGCACCCAGATGGCACCCCTCTCGAGCACCCAGATGGCACCCCTCTCGAGCACCCAGATGGCACCCCTCTCGAGCACCCAGATGGCACCCCTCTCGAGCACCCAGATGGCACCCCTCTCGAGCACCCAGATGGCACCCCTCTCGAGCACCCAGATGGCACCCCTCTCGAGCACCCAGATGGCACCCCTCTCGAGCACCCAGATGGCACCCCTCTCGAGCACCCAGATGGCACCCCTCTCGAGCACCCAGATGGCACCCCTCTCGAGCACCCAGATGGCACCCCTCTCGAGCACCCAGATGGCACCCCTCTCGAGCACCCAGATGGCACCCCTCTCGAGCACCCAGATGGCACCCCTCTCGAGCACCCAGATGGCACCCCTCTCGAGCACCCAGATGGCACCCCTCTCGAGCACCCAGATGGCACCCCTCTCGAGCACCCAGATGGCACCCCTCTCGAGCACCCAGATGGCACCCCTCTCGAGCACCCAGATGGCACCCCTCTCGAGCACCCAGATGGCACCCCTCTCGAGCACCCAGATGGCACCCCTCTCGAGCACCCAGATGGCACCCCTCTCGAGCACCCAGATGGCACCCCTCTCGAGCACCCAGATGGCACCCCTCTCGAGCACCCAGATGGCACCCCTCTCGAGCACCCAGATGGCACCCCTCTCGAGCACCCAGATGGCACCCCTCTCGAGCACCCAGATGGCACCCCTCTCGAGCACCCAGATGGCACCCCTCTCGAGCACCCAGATGGCACCCCTCTCGAGCACCCAGATGGCACCCCTCTCGAGCACCCAGATGGCACCCCTCTCGAGCACCCAGATGGCACCCCTCTCGAGCACCCAGATGGCACCCCTCTCGAGCACCCAGATGGCACCCCTCTCGAGCACCCANAGCACCCTTCTGGAGCACCCAGACGCCGCCCTTCCATGTCTCCCAGACGCTGCCCTTTCACGGCTATAAAACAGGTGAGTTGGTTATATGCGACAATATAACTGAAGGTTCCCTGCTGTTGGAAAATTGATCACCCGAAATTACTCATGACGGACTCATCCCTGCCGGTACAGTAAGTACACTCTGGCCTCTGATATTGTTTACACAAATGCTGAAATAAGCCTTTGCTGCAAAAATATGTAGTTTCCACTGCCTCTCGATACCAGTCCACCCTCCAGTAGGCCTGAAGAGGATGAGATTCACCAATGTTTTTAGGGCCTGGTATCTTTGGCGGCCGGCAGGTCGAATTGGTATGTGTCGCACCTGTTGGTGGACATTAGAGACAGAGCTTCAAAGTTATCTTGTTTGTTCAGCTGTCCGTAGAATGATGGCTATACCAGCGACAAGTACAAGTAACAAAACATAATCGACATTCTTGAAATGGCAGTGTCTGTTTTCCAGTCAACAGTCCCGTTGAGGAAGACGTCTTGGGAGGAGTAAGGTTGAAAGCGGGCAGTGTGGAGCTAAGAGCCTACTTAGATTCTGCGATGACACACAACACGATGACTTTCGCCGCACCTTCCCCGTTCTAATTCAGTACACATTTCTACACCACATATCTCCCGTTATAAAATAATCAGTGTATAAAAAATCTGCCAGTTTTTAATAATTGGGTACATAAATTCAAATGACAATATTATTGTTCTCATTTTCTACACTGGCTAAAATATTGTGTAATTTATTTTGGCTGTGTGGTCAGGACGGATAATTGACTNCATTTTCTACACTGGCTAAAATATTGTGTAATTTATTTTGGCTGTGTGGTCAGGACGGATAATTGACTATGGTCAATACACCGAACTGCTGTCTCACCTAAAATTCAGCACGTTATAACCTAGTTATCTTAAACTTATATGAAACAATTGTTACCATTTTTTAAAACGTTCTCACACAACTGTGCCAAATAGATTCAAACTGNTCTTAAACTTATATGAAACAATTGTTACCATTTTTTAAAACGTTCTCACACAACTGTGCCAAATAGATTCAAACTGCATTATTTGCAAGAGAAGCCATTTTTCCAGCTTGAGTTGTAATGGATTTTGTGTATTATATGCATGTACACATTATATTAACACACGGCGTGTATGTGTAATGTATACTCACAGAGAAAGCATCTGTATTTTGCAAGGAATATTTCAGCTTCATCTATGCACTTTTGGTTGCGTATACTGCGCATCTCTTAGAAATTAGCGGTGTTCTAAACCGAAAAGAGCTCGCTATTTAGGATAATAAATTGACCGCTTGGCCAAATTAAAGCCCTAAATATTGGGAGGTTTACGGTCGAAGTTTGCTGAGGTGGAGCAGCAATACTTAATTATTTAATAACTTGTAAAGTCGTCTTCTGTTGTTTATTAACGCATCACATGTATGGTTGGTTTTGGGTGAAATCCAAAGTGCACGGTAATAATGGTAATTAAGGGATCCCAATGAACATTTGTGGGCAAATAATATGTTAATTGGATCCTTATACCATATTTCCAAAGTCGAAAAAGACGACAAGATATCGTTTTAAATAAAATTTTAATTACAAAAAGCGACGAAGCAATCAAAAAATTAATTTTTTCTGCGGAAAAGTACGACTGTATATTTGCAAGCCTGCAGTTTCCAAATCAGTCGCGTGTAGTTCTGTGGCGTTCGAATTCATCCACCCTAAATTCCTAAACTCTCAATTCCTAAATTGACGGATTGGAACTCGCCTTTTGTCATTGAAACTAAACGATTGTACGGCCCGTATTCTTTGTGTTTGATAACATAATGTGATGTCAGATTATTATCTATGAGGGTATACAAATATTATAGATCTTTGTTATTTTTATAAAAGTTTATTAATATATATTAACACTTTTAAATAATATGAATGGTGATATGCATTCTGAAAAAAAGTAATTTCATTTTACAATTTCATATCTCCTCGATTAATTTATGAACGTTCCGTTACAGGGGGCCACATAATGTAGTAGTCGGATCGCTCGTCTTCCATCAACGCAATCCGAAACGCGAATTTTCGTATGTGAAAAATCTGGCGGATATTGTCATTGCCCGGTGGGTTTTCTCGCGGTAATCCCTTTTCCCCCAGCGAAGCATTATCAATATTCTGGAAGATTACGACCAAAGGAACTCATGATATAATTTTTCAACCTAAGTTACATACATTAAAATTAATGTGGGAAGGGCCAGGCAAATGTCAAACAGATATTTGTTAAATTAGATGTATTAGTTAGATTAGTGACTGAGGCCGTGTTCCAATTGGTTTGGAAGAATTTCGCGTTTCGTATTTTGTAAGGTTTCAGATGTAAAAGATTGACCTTTTCCCTGTTGAGTATGCATTGCTGCTATTTGTATTAACATTTTATATATATGTGTAAAAGCATAAGTATAAAATTCTAAATACAGGAACCCTTAAAAAAATTCATATTTTTGTATGAACAGCTTATGGGACTGTTTCGTTTGAAATGAGCAAATCTAAAATAAGTGACACGTAAAAAATATTATTACAAAATAGGAAAAAAATGCATTATAAATAAATATATAACAACTTTCTTCATAATGACCGTTGTACACGTTTATTTTTTATAATAGCTCAAATGTATGAACATATTAAAACACCCTTGCATGGAAAACTTACAAGGCGCAGCTTTGAAGTTGACGAAATGCAAAACGCAAATTGCAAAAATATGTTACAGATTTTGTACACAGCATTGGGTCACGTAACTATTTTGTCAACAAAAAGTGCCAATTGTTACACTGTCTTAGATCATAGTGGGAAATCTATTGGCGTTACACTATTACGAGCAGTGTTCTTCGAAATTTGGATTAAAATATTTCATAGTTGAGATGTCCCTAGCATCTTAGCATTTGACTATTTATTTATTAACATCCTTTTCAGTACACATCAACATTGATAGATTAAAGATTTTTACTTATATTTTAATTTATATAATACTTAACATGAACGATACATATATCAAGAAAGATGACATCTGACAATATAATCACAAGTGCATTCATTAAATCAAAGCTGTTTTACATTGCGAAGTCTATGTTCATGTATTTAATAATATATTTATTTATTTAACTTTACTTATTGATGACAGACAGTACAGAAGGAAACATACACACACTATTGGAAATGGGATAAGAAATCGGCCTTGGTTCCCAGCAAGGATTCGTTACATTTGCCTCGAGTGATTCTGGAAAACTATGGAAAATAAAAATCTGGGTGACAGGACCGGGACTAGAACCCGGGTCCTCCCAAATTGCGAGTACAGTGTTTTTAAAACTGCACCACATTGTTCTGTGCTCATAAAATTATTCTAGAATGTGTGCTCTTACTCGTACATTAGCTACATTTTATCATTGTTCAACTATTGTCACTATTTCTTGTTTTGGCTTGTATTTTTTTTAAGTTAACACCCATAAACAGCACACTTGTGTTGAAATTTGTAGAGCCAAAAGCAATACTCGTGGCCGATTAAATTAATACAATATAATTTTTTGTTCATTTTACCTTGATGAATACTGACTTTTTTTACACACAATATTTTTAGTATTTCCCAAAATAATCCTTTTTTTTTTTTTTGTTATTCAAAAAACTCTACAACCTTTACGGACACTCCAATATTCAATCATGAAAGATCAACAACATACAGAAAATACTCTTAGTACATAATCATATGCATTTTTCTTCATTTATATTTATCGAGCGGTATCACACAGAATACAATTCTGATAAAAATAAAATTGTAATTTCCTACCAATTTTCTTTTAGGGCCTTCTTTCATAGTCTATGACTATTCATATTTTATGTCATGATACTGCATTGAAGAAAAGGCTTTAAAACTTTTATGGAAGTCCCTAGGATGAGATATCCAACAAGACGACCAAAATGGCCCCGCTTTTATAATAACGTGATAGTGTTTTTGTGCTCTTTTTCGTGTGACATCATGTAAGAAAATCATTAATACTTAATTTTGTAATTTTAATTTTAATTTGTATATAGGATAACAGTTGGCTATGAAAGGGTGTAATAAATTAAATAGAGGCAGTTATTTATAAGGAATGGCTATACAAATCTTGAAAAGACTATTTCAATTGAAAGAGTGTTCGTCTGCAATCTTTTTAACAAAAAAAAACCTGCGGTGGTGTAGCGACTTAGAGCGCATGCCTTCCGCCAAGACGATCGATTTCCGGCCAGTTCACCCCGAATTTTTCGCATTTGAAAAATCTGGTGGAAGTTGCAGTAGGTATATGACATATGACGGATATTCCAGTTCCTCACACAATTGCATTCGGTCGCTGTTCCAGATTCACCTTACTTCTTCCTCATTGGTGCCACTATAATATCTACATAAGTAGAGGACTTTCACTCCCTTCGAACCGATCATAAGATCTTCCTTGTAATTATCTATAGTAAATTCACAACAACAAATAAGCAATATTTTCTATATAATTGGGATGCATGAAAAAATATCCAAACTGCAGGGATGCATCCCCCTTCATTATACCACGCAAACCTATAACGTAAAAATAACACTATAAATGGGTTTATATAGGTTATATGAATACTAAAAAAAATAAAATAACGTTATCTTTGGAATGATGCTCCATCGACCAGAAAAACGTCCAGGTAGAGGAGGCGAAAGCCAAGTGACGCGTCACAAAGGTCGCTTCTCAGGTAATCCTGCACAGCTCGGTTGCTGTGAATCACTCTATACCGTTACAACTACCTCTGCTTGGTACACAACAGCATCTTTGGCTAGCTGAGATGAAGCAGTGTCGGTGCACACGTATCTCCGGTGCCGCTGCGTCGCCGCTTTGTAGTACTATGCTGACTATCAGCCAATGCACACATGCGGTTATTTGTTGTAGCTGTGAGATTGACGATTTTTTTTTCAAATTATGAACCCTTCCTATAACTTCCTATAAGATGTGGAGAAGCATGCCAAGTTTTAGGAAAAATGCCTTTCAAGAATTCCACAAACCTATCAAAAAACTAAGATCGTGGATTTCCATTTGGAGACAGTTTTGCAAAGGATCTTATGAATAGAAAAAATACATTTTGAGTAAATCCATTAGCATTTTACATTGTTGAATGTTTATGATTGCATAATTCTTACACAAGAATATGTGATTGAAATATAACAAAAAACGAAAAGGGAACAAAGAAAAATCGTTACCATATTTTATCGTTTAGACTTTCCTAATAAACATGACAAAACAAAATTTTTAAATTTTTTTTTACATTTATGAAATGTTTGCATAAATAAAATTAACTGTTTTATACGATTAAGTTTGAAACTTAAAAAGTTAACAAATATTTGGTTTTTACTGTTGAAATAGGGCTCGCTATCAGTCATTATATTTTAATAATAAAAATAAATAAAAAAGTTGTATTTGGTGGTTATGAAAAAAGTATTAGGCAACTGTCGCTACACAACCGACTATCAGCCTGGATGTTTTTTTTTTCATTTAGCTGTATTGAAGAGCCTTACCGATTTTTTATTACAACCATTGCATACTCGCTATCTCTGAGGTTTTTCAGTAATGGTATGCTTTATACATTAAAAAATGGCTGCTTAACAAGTGAAATTATCCTCAGATGATGGAGCAACTGCAAATAAATGGTAAGTAAAAACTTAATTATTCCTTAACAGAGTATTTAAAAACAAATAACTGAACTTATAAGTACCCAGTTATGATGTTACAGTGTACTAAAGTAAGATCGAGAGCGATAATACACAATAATGAGCAAATTTATTAAGGATACTACCACCTTAAATAACACTGAAAGAATTTTACCCACGTTATGTAACGATGTTGCCGATTTACACTTTGAACTGACTAACTGCGTCGGTGTTCTTACGAACCAAGAATTTCAACGTTTTTTTGGTGAATTTTTTACGTGTGGTTTGTGAGATAAATATAGAGAATTGTTATTTAACTTCTTACTGTCTGTGTATTCAGTAATTAATATTTTCTCCATTCAAAAAAAATATTTTTTTTTCCTTTTTATTATATAAATATTGATTGCATTTGCTTTTCCCTTACAGAAGAGACAAGTACATTCAATGTTTCATAAAAGTACCTCCTATTACATCATAATAATTATGCTTGAATTATTTATCAACAATATGCTCTAAAATTTGTTGCACATTATTAGTTTTTTTTGGTTTTACTATTATAAAAAATAATTTTTCCAAATATATTTAGCAAATAGCCATTTAAAGAAAGAAATTCAATTAAAGAAAATGTGCACGGCACAAACACAGCGTGGTATGAATGGTATCGCTACTGAACTACATTAACTATCTCTCTCCAGAAATTTAAGTCGTAAGGGGAGTATGCTGACGGAGATGATAAGATCGTGTGACGTCCTTCATTCTTCGCACAAGAACGCTGCCAGCCTCTGCCTGTCTCTCGCTCTCCTCTGTTTCGCTTGCATGTGGCAGCAATCAAAATACTAATGTCATTTTAAAATGATTTTAATACGAATGAAAATATTACACAAACGAATGTAACAAAATCATTTATTTTATATCATATATAGGGACAGCATAATTCAAATCAACTTTTAATGAAATCTAATTCAATATACAAATACATCATATTTACACATCAAATTGAAGAAGATATTTATCAATATGTATGTATATATATATATTATATTTACAAAACACTTGGGAGAGAAGTATTTTACCTGGTGAACATATTTACTGAAAAATGCAAAATAAGGGCAAACAATAGAAAAATTATGAGATAGTTAAACACATCGACATTTATTTGTACATAGAATAAAAACATGCATTTTTTCATCAAAAATTTTAATCACATACGTTAATTTTCTTTTATACTGTATGATGTGTGTGTTTCTTAAAATAAGAATTACTAGTAGAATGGGAGGTTTTCATCACCTGGGTTTTTCTACAGACAGAGCAAAGCTCACATGCACAAGCACACACAAGCACGTCTGGCCGTGGGTCCGGTGGCGTTGTAACCTCCAAACTGTGTCAGGCACCATCACATCGCCCAGAGCATACTGTCACACTTACTTGAACGTCGTTCGCTCACAATTTCTATTTTCATTTTTTCGATGTTTGTGGAAAATTTTTTTTGTGGACGGCACAAATGAACTACATATTCGTCACGGTCACAATCTTTTATTGATAATTCAAGAGTCTTACCATCGAAGGCACCTCTTTCTAGAAGGAAATGAACATCTTTCTCACACCGCTCCACAGTAGCGGTAACAGCTGGTTGGTCTGTGTATGCTACGCCGTCCAGTATAGGATCTGTATTTGCATTTTTTTTTCTCTGGAATGGACTTATTGCCAGGACGCGCTCCACCGTTGCGAGAAGACTAGGTGGAAGATCTCGGCCTCGAGCCTAGGTGCACATCGCATGCAAAAGGCGTGCAGGTGGATGTCCAGTCCGGGAAACTTTCACTTTTCATAAAATGTTCCTGTCCATCACATTTTTCCTGCCATTTTCACACATCGTTATTTTTACTTTTTCGTAAAATTTCGTACAGTACACTAACGCACAGTCTTGTCTTGCTTACGTGGACATCAAAATTTTGTTTTACCAAATCCTCCAGTGAACAAGAAAGCGTAGAGACAGGACAAAAATTGCAAACGTAACAGTTTTATATTAGCATGTTAATGTGTCCTGGACGTAACCGCCTTCGAAATCATCGTATCAGCATAGCCAGTGAATTGAACTATCACAAAATTGAATTTGCAGAACGCCACGAGCATCTCGAAAACTTACGCGTCTGTACCCTAATTCAGTTCAATGTACTTGATCACGTCTTCTGACCTAAATAGAGAATATTCGGAAATGGAAACTTCCATTTCTTCTTCAATATCACTGTATTCGAAGTCGGAGCTGATGGGTCTCTCGGCGCGGCTGGGATATAATAAGCTGTAGGTATCATAGTCCTGGCCGATGGGGGCCGATTGGAGCTCAGGATCACTTTCAATACTCTGTCACAAAATGCCGACTTGGTATTTTGCACGCAGTAAATGCATGAGAAGACAATCCTGGCATGGTGGGAGTCGGCCGGATGCAAGTTCCCCCTTTTTTGTACAGAATATTCGGTACCGCAGCTCATTGACTGAGTTTGTTGCAGAGTATGACACATACATGCGACATGCGTATAGTTTTATATTCTCAAATATCTGCACAGGGTTCTTTCATGATTTTCCCACTTTAGCAAATGCAGTTTGGAAGCTTTCATCATTTCTCATCAGTTTTTTAAATAATCCGTTTCCCGTGACCAGCGAAAGCACTCACAGAGTCACATCCTGTGAATGCATGAAGACCAATCAAAGCTTCAAAAATACTGCTTCCCAAATTGACTGAACTATTTAAAACAGCAATATATCTTACATGGTTCTAAGTACCACACTTGAAGTACATGTTACTGGGAATAATATGTGCAAAACCTAAGCTCAGAATGAGTACGTCTGTATCTTCACAGCATACCACTACGTAATATGGCTCCCGAATGAGAAGCATACACTGGAGAGTAAAAAAACTGGTATTGGCGTGCGTGTGCAAATAACAGACGTATGGAACCAATCAGAGTAACGCGATGCGGTGGGCAGCGCCTATATAAGACAACAAGCGTCCGCCAAAGTTGCTAGATCGGTTACTGCTGCTACAATGGCAGGTTATCAATATTTAAGGGAGTTTGAACGTGGTGTTATATAGTCGGCGCACGGGAGGTTGGACATAGCATCTCCGAGGTAGCGATAAAATTTGGATTTTCGCGTACTACCATTTCACGAGTGTACCCTGAATATTGGGAATCCGGTAAAACACCAAATTTTTGACAGCGCTGCGACCGGAAAAGTATCGTGAACGAACGGGACAAACGATGACTGACGAGAATTATTGAACGTGACAGACGTGCAACCCTTTCTCAAATTGGCGCTGATTTCAATGCCTCCTGCATACCTTCAGACGTTAGTCGAGTCCATGCCACGTCGTCTTGCGGCGCTTTTGCGTGCTCGCGGGGGCCCTACACGATATTAGGCAGGTNATGCGACACCCCACATGTCAAGAGTTGCTACCGAGTTGCTCCAGGAACACTCTTCTGACATTGGACATTTCCATTGTCCACCTAAATCACCAGACATGGACATTATTGAGCATATCTGGGATGCCTTGCAACGTGCTGTTCAAAAGATATCGCCACCGCCTCACACTCTTATGGATTTGTGGAATGCGCTGAAGTATTTATGGTGTGAAGTGCCTCCTGCATACCTTCAGACATTATTCGAGTCCATGCCACGTCGTCTTGCGATATTTCTGCCTGCTCGCGGCGGCCCTACACGATATTAGCAAGTGTGTGCCATTTTTTTGGCTCTTCATTGTAGTTGCTACGCTAGTCGGCGCACGGGAGGTTGGACATAGCATCTCCGAGGTAGCGATAAAATTTGGATTTTCGCGTACGACCATTTCACGAGTGTACCCTGAATATTGGGAATCCGGTAAAACACCAAATTTTTGACATCGCTGCGACCGGAAAAGTATCGTGAACGAACGGGACAAACGATGACTGACGAGAATTATTGAACGTGACAGACGTGCAACCCTTTCTCAAATTGGCGCTGATTTCAATGCCTCCTGCATACCTTCAGACATTAGTCGAGTCCATGCCACGTCGTCTTGCGGCGCTTTTGCGTGCTCGCGGGGGCCCTACACGATATTAGGCAGGTGTACCAGTTTGTTTGACTCTTCAGAGTATAAGGCAGGAAACAGGATTCGTGTATCTTCTTCTTCGTGGGTGCATCTTAATTTAAGTACAAGTACCCATTTAGAGTAAGAAATGCAGTGGCCAAGACGAATGAGATTTGTTATTAACTAAACATTTCCTGTAACATATTTCATGGCAAATGGAAGACGTGAGTTTTTAGGATGTCTTACTTTACCATTAGTGACAACATATATCATATCTTGCTCTAAAGATAAGACTCGCAGTTTTGTTCGGCAGGAATATTTGTTTCTGAAACAGTAATAAATACGTGCAAGAACTTAGAAAGTGATTCTTGCACGACTTATTCACTGAGTTTTCCAATGTTTGGAGACCAAATTTGCGTAGCTGGTTGCTTTTGAATTTCAAATCTTAGCTCGTAGGCTGTTTTCATTATATTGTCTGTCAGTGTGGTCTTCATGTTCTGAATATCTTTCTTCAGTTTTTCATTTTAAACAACTTAATGACAGTTAGATTCTCTGGGTACAAATACAGCCTTCCATCATCATTGCGAAAATTGTGCAAAACTTCTAGGAACTCGTTTTCAAGCTTTAGTCGAATGTGTTTTTTTGTCGACTCTCTGACATCGCTGATGCCATACAATTTCATGGTGGCCATCAATCTTGATATAATTTTTTTAAATTGCAATAATTCGTGGATTAGTAAACAAGTCGTTTCTTATAAATTCATAAAGTTCCTTAAAAGTGACTTTTTCATATCATCATAATTTGTGCTATTTTGAATAAGGTTTCAGTCAGATCTATCATTTATGTCTGTGTTTTCTGATAAGCCATGAGTCCATCTTAATTTCTGCTGCATTTCTAANTCCACAAGTGCTATCTAGAAGCACTCTTCTTCAACTCTCACAAATAGTATCTTATATTTTTGTGCACATCTGTAGGTAGTAAGATTCCAATGTGTCAAAAATAAATCTAACAGACTCAGTTTTGTTGCTGTATATTGAAGAGAAACTTTTTTCACTGTAGGATTTGGTGATATGAGATTTTTTTGAACTGAAGAGTGTAGGAATTTGAAGCACACCTATATCTCTCGATATTTTTAATTGATACATATCTGTACACTTCAAACACTACATGTGTTTTATGTTATCTACAGTTTCCTCCATAACCATTGAGAAAATTGAGTCAGCTAATTGACCAAACATTTTCTCATGGCCCTTCACTATGTGGACTATGCTCATGCCATCAATAACTATAACAGCTGGCTGATGAATTACTTTCGCTGGATAGACCACTTTCTCATGTTTATTTCTGAGTACTGTTTTATTAGTATTTCGCACTGTCCTATCACCATTTGCAAGTGCCCAAGTCACATGTTCAAGTGGGTGAGCGAGAACTTATTTCTGATTCAATTGCTTACCTTGAACAATAACGAGCATAAGTGAGAATAATTGAATATCTGCCGACAGAATTACTTATTTCCTTTGTCCTCTCTTGCAAGTTTTTTCTCAGCGATGTGAGAGAAAGTTTTTAGATTTAGTTTATAATTTTATCGTGGCATTGAATTTCCGGTTTTTCTTTCTCAGAATGCAAACTTTTAATATTGTTGTATTCTTCTTCTCCGACAGTATAACCACTGTGCATATCTTCTACCGTGTCATCAGGAACTAGGACTCCACTAGATAAATTCACAAGATCACTACGGCTATCAGAAAAGGGGTTCACCAAATTATCAAGCAAACCAATCAGTTCTTTAACTGCTGCATCTTATTTTTGAATCCGAGCTGCATGAAGATCATAATGAGGAAAACAGGATAATTAATCCCCAATTATTTCTCGGGATTGCCGCAGAAGCAAACTCTTTACGTCAGATATTTGATAGCATTTTGACACTGCTTCTGGAATTAAACTGAACCCCTTTGTCCCTCCTGCAGTCTTTGTATCTTAGTTAATAGTTATTCGATGACTTAATATATTGGTATATGGTCCAATAGCTTTTGATTTCTAGTTGCACACAAAATCCTCCCCACATGAAGTAGCTTTGTATATAAGGATGTTCATTGGCAAGTTGTGTTATCTGGGCATAGTATCCAGGCAGGCATCCTGCATAATTTATCCAATATAACCAAAACTCCAAGGCATCATGGTACGAATGGAAGCCAAATGAAGCAACCAATCCCCTTTCTGTGATGCTCGAAGAAACGCAGGAGTAGTTAAATAATACCTAGGTAAGACATCCCGAGTTTTGAGACGGTTCCATTTCCATTTCTCTAAAGATTCATGTACTCTTTGAAACGTTGCACCGTCTTTCCATACGAAACTCTTTGAACAAATTCTCTGCTGATGTTATGCAAATATTTGTAGAGAAATTGTTCACATGTGTCAATAAATCATCAATCTCACACTAATCATCCTTATGATTCTCACCCAATCAAGATATCAAACCCTTCTATACCACTCTTATGAAATATTCGTATACAGTTTTGTGTAGTCTAATACATATATTGTAATGATGGTCTACCATTACAATATCAACTGAATCATTAGCAATTACACCTGCATCAACACACAAATCTCGTAACCCATCATCTTTGTGCCTCTTTCCTATCACAGCAAGTAATGTGCATATGGTATGAAATATTCCTAAACAAAGAACAATCACTTCCTTAAATACATGGGGATGCTTCCATATAATCTCTAGTCTAAAAAAGCAGACAATCTTGTTGAAGTTGTGATTTTGCATTATTTTGATTGATTGGTTTGATACCTCATTCAATTTTGACATATGTCTCGCTGGAGAATATATTGTATCCAGATATCCTAAATTATTCTGTGTGTCATTGATTCCATCCCTTATTAGGATATTATACCCTGTCCAATTGCTGACCAATTTTGCATGTTTATTCATAATCCGGACCACTATCCACACTAAGGTCTTCTACCTTGATGATTGAATTGAAGAATCTACTGCAACCTTAACACTCTCAATGTCAGTTGGCCCTTTTCGTTGGCCAACATTTTTTATTGAAAGTATCATAGGTTGATTGCATATGCTACGCTTTTTGCATTTCGGTATAGAAGGTAGCACCCTTTCTTGAGGTTTTTCATATAGTTTTGGTTGAATAGTAATCCCATTTACAAGAGGTGATGTTCCCTTCCCACATAATGTCTGCTCCTATCGGTCTATGTTATCCCAAGCTTAAGGAGTCAGAACACCAGGCACAATGTTAGAAGGTGCCATCGTGGTTACATCTGCTATAACCATTTTTAAATTCATGAGGCTGTGCCAATCCCTTAAAATTTAGAGTAAGAAATGCAGTGGCCAAGACGAATGAGAATTGTTATTAACTAAACATTTCCTGTAACATATTTCATGGCAAATGGAAGACGTGAGTGTTTAGGATGTCTTACTTTACCATTAGTGACAACATATATCATATTTTGCTCTAAAGATAAGACTCGCAGTTTTGTTCGGCAGGAATATTTGTTTCTGAAACAGTAATAAATACGTGCAAGAACTTAGAAAGTGATTCTTGCACGACTTATTCACTGAGTTTTCCAGTGTTTGGAGACCAAATTTGCGTAGCTGGTTGCTTTTGAATTTCAAATCTTAGCTCGTAGGCTGTTTTCATTATATTGTCTGTCAGTGTGGTCTTCATGTTCTGAATATCTTTCTTCAGTTTTTCATTTCAAACAACTTAATGACAGTTAGATTCTCTGGGTACAAATACAGCCTTCCTTCATCATTGCGAAAATTGTGCAAAACTTCTAGGAACTCGTTTTCAAGCTTTAGTCGAATGTGTTTTTTTGTCGACTCTCTGACATCGCTGATGCCATACAATTTCATGGTGGCCATCAATCTTGTTATAATTTTTTTAAATTGCAATAATTCGTGGATTAGTAAACAAGTCGTTTCTTATAAATTCATAAAGTTCCTTAAAAGTGACTTTTTCATATCATCATAATTTGTGCTATTTTGAATAAGGATTCAGTCAGATCTATCATTTATGTCTGTGTTTTCTGATAAGCCATGAGTCCATCTTAATTTCTGCTGCATTTCTAATATTACCATCTGCGTGTAATACACAACACTGAACTAGTGNAATATTACCATCTGCGTGTAATACACAACACTGAACTAGTGGTTCCCTTGTATGCTGGCATTTGAAGTACTTAAAAAAAATGTTCATAGAAAATACATTCTGCCTCATAAACTACATTGGTGGATCCTCCGTCTCTCATGACAGCATTCTTTATTGTTTGGCTCATATTTCGTATGTACTGGTTTTTCATTCTTCTCTTTGATGGAGTTAAGCAGTTTGTTCATTGTAAATATACTNGCTCATATTTCGTATGTACTGGTTTTTCATTCTTCTCTTTGATGGAGTTAAGCAGTTTGTTCATTGTAAATATACTCGGCATTACCTATGGTAATATACACAGAGGTGACAAAAGTCATGGAATAGCAATATGCAAATATACAGATGGCAGTAGTATCACGTAAAAATTTATAAATGGGCAGTGCATTGGTTGGGCTTTCATTTGTAGTCAAGTGATTCATGTGAAAAGATTTCTGACGTGATTATGGCCACACGACGGGAATTAACAGACTTTAAACGCGGAATGGTAGTTGAAGCTGGACGCATGGGACATTCCATTTCGGAAATGGTAAGGGAATTCAACATTCCGAGATCCACAGTGTAAAGAGNGAAGCTGGACGCATGGGACATTCCATTTCGGAAATGGTAAGGGAATTCAACATTCCGAGATCCACAGTGTAAAGAGTGTGACGAGAATACCAAATTTCAGGCCTAACCTCCCACCATGGACAACGCAGTGGCCGACCGCCTGCACTTAATGACCGAGACCAATGACGTATGCGCAGAGTGGTCAGTGTTAACAGACAAACAACACTGCGTGAAATAACCGCAGGAATCAATGTGGGACGTACAACGATCTTGTCCGCTAAGACAGTGTGACGAACTTTGGTTGTACTGGGATATGCCAGCAGAAGACCGACTCGAGTGCCTTTACTAACAGCACGACATCGCCTGCAGTGCCTCTCCTGGGCTCGTGACCATATCGGTTGGACCCTAGACTACTGGAAAACCGTGGCTTGGTCAAATGAGTCCCGATTTCAGTTGATAAGAGCTGATGGTAGGGCTCGAGTGTGGCGCAGACCCTACGCATCCATGGACCACAGTTGTCAACAAGGAATTGTGGAAGCTGGTGGTGTCTCCATAATGGTGTGGGCTGTTTTTACATGTAATGGACTGGNCTACGCATCCATGGACCCAAGTTGTCAACAAGGAATTGTGGAAGCTGGTGGTGTCTCCATAATGGTGTGGGCTGTTTTTACATGTAATGGACTGGGTACTCTGGTTCAACTGAAAGGGTTATGTTCAGCTACTTGGAGACCACTTGCAGCCATTCATGGACTGCATGTACCCAAAAAACGACGTAATTTTTATGGATGATAATGCCCCACGTCACCGGGCCACAACTGTTCGCGATTGGTTTGAAGAACATTCTGGACAATTCCAGTGAATGATTTGGTCACCAAGATCGCCCGACATGAATCCCATCGAACATTTATGGGAAATATTCGAGAAGTCAGTTCGTGCACAAACTCCTGCACCGGCATCACTTTCGCAATTACGGACGTCCATATAGACAGCATGACTCAATATTACTGCCGGGGACTTCCAACGACTTTTTGAGTCCATGCCACGTCGAGTTGCTGCACTTCGCCAGGCGAAAGGAGGTCCGACACGATAATAGGAGGTATCCCATGACTTTTGTCACTGCAGTTTATATCTGGTTGGTTGATAGTTATGAATTTCTGCTTTTCTCAATAAGGTCTTCCAAGATTCAATACTTTGTGGTGACACTAACTTCACATCGTCTTTCTGATACAAAACATGCTATCAAATGAAAATGTACTGAAATGTGTTAAACATTTTTAGAATATATTTTAAGACACAATGTTATTGTCATAAATATAAAGAGAAGGCGTCGACGTGAGATTTTCCTTTCCACAAATTCAATACATAATGTGTCAGTACAGAAGGCAAAAATTTTGATTAGTTTAGAAATTCTTAATGAAGGTAGAATTACGCACAGAACATTAAATGTACACACATTTCGTAATCAGTATGTACACAAAGAAAACTGAAGTGTGAAAGCTAAGTTTATTTAATAACTACTAAACAAAATAAAAATGAAAATACAATTTTAGAATTTCATTCATAAAGAGCTTTCAAATCAGATATAATTAGAAGTGTGTGAAACACTTTTTAATGTTTGCTATGATGAATTCTGATGGCTAACTTTTAGACAGTTTGTTAGAAGTAGCTAATGTTACCACTCATTTTGTAGATCTCGCTGAGAGGAATTCTAAATTGGTTTCAGAATTTAATTATGTGAAATTTTGAAGGAATTATAAAACTTTCTAATGAGCAATAAATTATGTTTGAAATTTGAAAAATGTTACCTTTAGGCCCCTTCTGATACATCGCACACATGGTTATCATGCAATTTCATGTTCGTGGCATCATGTAGGATATTTTGGAATAGGTAGGTTTTGGCAGCTCGGTTGGTACACATTTTCTGCCTGGCCCGCAGACTCTACCAACGAACCATTTTAACCGATCATACCAGTCAGCCATAGGATCCGACCATGCCACCCGGTCATAGAAAATAACCTAACGAACCATTTATACAGACCAAACATATGTGCCATTCAAACCAGCCTATCACTTAAAAAAGCCATACCAAAAAACAAAATGATTCGCACGTACTAGCCGGCCATATAAAACAACAATACCAGGAAACAAGACAAGCCAAACATGTAAACCACCAATTCAAGCTTAAAAATATGAACCATTCATGTCGGTCAAGCACACCAGCAAATCATTCGAATTGCCCATACCAAACGACCATTCCGGACGACCAGTAAAACGACCATCAAGATAAGCCAACCTTAAAAACTGATAATGCCGACCAGCCAACCAGTCATACAAACTGACCATTACTAGAAGACCATAACTAAGTTCCATACCAAAATAACCATACCAGCCGACCTGGCGAACGAACCAGACCAGCCAACTATACCGACATCCACAATAGCAAACAACTGACTACACCCAAGACTGGCTCCTGGCGAGACCCATTCCTGCCAAACTGACTAGAAAACGGACAAAACCGTCCATCTGTATCACAAGACAATTGCGACCAATCTCGAGAAAAGTCGTCAAATAAGGATCTCGTAGCTAAACATTTCACGCAAAAACTTTGCAAAATCTTTTCGAATTTTAGTCATTCTAAACAGAATATTCGCAAACTATTGTCAAACTTTGAAAAATGTGGCAAATCTTCGTACAAAGATCGCAAAACATCTCGCCCACAGCTGACGAAACCAAAGGGCCATACCAGATGTCCAGAAAAAACGACCGACCAAACCGCCCAACCATACAGACTGATCACTACTAGTCAGCCATAACAGACGACTCTACCAGCCATCCACGCTCACCAACTAGACCAGTCAACTACACCGACCAACCATACTGACCAAAAACTGACTCCACCCAAGACTGACACATCCCAAGACTGACACTTCCCAAGAATAACACAACCCAATAATGACTACTCCCAATAATGACTCAACCCACGACTGACACATTTCAAGATTGGCTTCTATTGAGATCATCTCCTGCCAAACTGACTAAAAAACTTTGAAAAAACTTTGTAAAATATTCGCAAAATCTTCAAATATGTTTGGAAATCCATGCAAATCTTGGCGAAAACTTCCCAAATCTTTGGATAAATTCGCAAACCATCTCATTCACAACTGACCATACAAAAAGGCCATACCAGCAACCATACTGACTGACCATATTGTCCATCGACTGACTCCACCCAAGACTGATTATGCCCAAGACTTGCTCACCCAAGACTGACTACCCAAAATTGACTACCCAAGTCTGACTCTACCCAAGACTGACTCCACCTATGACCGATTACACCTGAAACTAACTCCATCAAAGACAGAGTAGTGCTTGCACCAACTTCGGCCAAATTGTCTAGAACAATGAATAAGACCAACCAGCAGGACTAACCGACCACAATAATCATCCATTGCAACAGACGATTGCATTCAATCTCTAATCATGTCGCATAACATATAAGATATATTCCTAACCTTTAATGTTAAAACTTCGCAAAACTCAGAGCAACTTTGCAAAAACGTTTTAAATAATTTCTTAAACATCTCACTCACTGCGATCAATCAGCGAATCGAGTATTGTATATCGGAAATTATGAGAACCACATCGCGAACCAATACAAAAGCTACGTAATATCCTTCAATGTATGTCGCTAACTATGCAGCGAAACATGTCACGCGCTACGAAATATTCCTCAAAGGAAGTCATGAGTCATGTAATAACAAATTCTCATCCAAAAAAACAATGACACCTTAGCTTCTTAATATGGTGGCGCTACCTCGCTCTTCATCGATCAGGTCTCATGTTTTATTTGTGGAGGAAAATTTGTTCAACCATCGGCCAACTGAGCCTTGTCAGATATTGCTTCATGACGTAGCACACGACATACTTTGAGGAATATTTCGTAGCTTGAGTCTTGGTTTATGGCGTTGTTCGTGACATACATTGGAATATGTTACATAACTTGTGTATTAGTTCGCCAAGCGCTTCTCATAATTTCCGAAAATCATTACTCGATGCGCTGCATGAGCGCAGTGGGTGACATATTTTACAAGTTTTTGCGAATTTTTTGTGAAGTTTCACAAAAGTTTTCGTGAAAATGTAAAGAATTAGAATATAAACCATGCGACTTGGTTCGAGATTGGACGTCATCGTCTGTTGGGGTGGGAATGTCATTAATTGGGAGTGAGGAAATAATATTTGATTGGCTTAAAACAGCATGATTTTAGAGATAACAATTTATTATTAGATATTATCATGATAATTATACAGGCTGAGTCTGAAAAACACTGACAAACTCCACCTGCATATCCCATATGAAAATTCACGTCCAATACATACGTGACTTATGGTCTACGATGCTTCATAAGGTGAAACTGAAACACAAGATTATTTTAAATATGCAAGAAAGTATTTGAAATGGAACAATGGCATCCACGATAACGAACATTTGAAAGGAACATAAGCAACCACAGCAAAACCTGCCACTGCAATTAAATAATGCCAGAAAAATTAAGGGTTGCATCCTGTTGTCACATAAAATTTTCTGATGTCGAATCCTAATCGGGTTTCCAATGACAGATTATTGAAGACCATGTTAAAATTTACGAAAAATGGTGTCTTGTGTCATCACACTAAACCCACTGTTTGCAAGGAATTCACACATATAGGTCGCAACCATTGCGTTACTACACCTAACACGCAAACAACACACTTCACGCAGAATGTGACCGGATGTAGTATGGCATAACATATGTTGCTGTTCTCCAAATGAATTGAACCGGCATGGTTTGTGTGACACTAATGTAAGTTTTGTTCGTAATCTACAATTTGCCACAATGTCGTGATAGTAACGTGTTCGAAGATCACACCCCATTAGTCAATGCAGAAATAACATTGTAATATATCTACAGTGTTTTCCTGTGTGTATTTGGATAATTTAACTTTCACTGACAAAGTTAGTATTACTGGTAGTGTATGCCTCTGGAAGCTACCTTGACACACGCATAGGTAAACACACGTGAACCTTTAATAACATAAGGTAAAAATACATTACATGTAATTACGCAACACATCAGTACAGGCTATTAGTGTATAGGTTAGTTTAAAGTGGTGACAATCAACTTCAACGCACAGATCACAGCGTCGCTGCAGGGACCATCCGATTTCTAAAATATCCCTGTCATGTGGCGGATGGTGTCAAATCCTTAAGAGATTCTCGCGAGCAGGTCTTATTCACTGTCGACGGACGTGTCGTGCACTAATGATTTAACGTGTCGCCAAACAAAAAATCCAGAGGTGTCATGTCAGGCGAACCTGCGAGCCAGGCAATGGCTCCATATTGACGAATCCAGCGTAAAAGATACGGCGTATCCATATCTGCTCGCACATCCCGGCCAAAGAGTCCTCGGGCGACGTCGTTCTTAAATNATTCGCAAATTAGGTTGAACATCGTGCAGGAGCTGCGGTAGCGTGTACTCAACGAACCGACGGTAAACAGCAGCGTTAATTTGTAGAGGTAGACTGAATAGCCCAATGAGATCGTCGTGCACACTGTCCACACACATTTTCACAGAAAACTGTTGTTGATGGCTTCGTATGAGTGTACTGTGGGTTTCCTGCATACCCTATATTTGGCTATTCTTGTTATTAAAAATACCATAGCGTGTAAAGCACGCCTAGTCCGTCCACAGTATGGAGGGAGAAAAACAGTGTTGTAAATTGCACTATTTTAGGTACCACCAAGTGAATTGTAGCTGACGAGGATAATCGTCCTTACCTGCTGCTTGTACCGTATGCAGGTGATAAGGACGCGGTTGTTGCTCGCGAAGAACCCATATTACAGTACTTTGGCTAGCATCCATTGCGTAGGCAATGGCTCAGGTGCGGGCGGATTGTGCCTCTTCGATGGAAGCAAGGACCTTATCTTCAATGTTTTTTGTATGCACACTTAGTCCGCGTCCAGAACCACGTTTAATTTTGGCGACTGTTCTTGTACCCCGTAGGCGCTGGTAAACTGCAGCAAAGGCGGAGAGGTGTGGCACCTGCCTCCTGGGATACGTAGCTGCGTACATTCTGCGCACCTTTCTGCCGCGTCCCTGTGCTGCACCTTAAACTATTTGCATGCCCGCTATTTCCGCCCACGTGTACAGACTTATGTTAGCAAAACAACACACAGTCAATCTGGTATATGGTGTCAGTGGTCTAAATTGCTGTGATACTGCTTACTACGGCCTGTGCGAGCTCCAAGCTAGTGTGTCTTATACAATTAAAATGGGCACGCCAGCAGGTTTACAACCTTGGCGTACACATGAGTATGTAACGGATGCCTTGTATTTCTGGTTGCCCTCCCGGTAGGCGTGATAAAATAATTTGTTTACATGTTGCTTACATGCCAGGTGTAATAAAACAATGGTTGCGTCATTTATGCGTGAATTTCTCGCAAACGGTGGTGTTTAGCGTCATAACAAAAAACTACTCATTCTTTCATTTAAATGTTCTATTAAATAATCCGTCATTGTAAACCCAATTATACATCGTCATCACATAATTGTATACAACATAGATGCAACCCTTGATTTCTCTGACAGTAAATGAAGGCAGCAACTGGTTTTGCTGTGGTTGCCGATATTCGTTAAAATACATGTTATTCTGGATTCTATTGTTCAATTTCAAATACTTCCTGTAATATTAACAATTAATGTGTTTGTCAGTTGCTCCACCTTCAAGGGTGCGTACCACCCTTACGAAGTTTCATAGAACATATGCCATATATGCCACATATGCTTTAGACGTAATTTTTCATAATGAATATACAGACGGAGTTTGTTGGTGGTTTTTGTAATGACTCCCGTGTCAACGATATTGTCAAGTCATAATTGAAAAAAAAATATTTTTTGACTGCCCGTTTTTAATGTAATAGGTAAATTAATATGCAATTAAACATACAGTCACGTATCTGTTTCAGTAAATAAAAAAAACATTTAATTAATAATGATCGTTTTGTGGTTATGCACAGAAAGGGTTATTTTCATAGCTATAAGTGATTTTTTTCTTCGCACACGATAACATCCTATGTGTATAAACATTTATTTGTTTTGTATAATGTAACTAATTTTACTTTGATTTTAATTCCTTGGAAACCCCGAAGAGCGTTAGGAAGATGGACATAAGGAAGGCGCGCACATGTTTCACTCTGATCGGCTCTGTTAGGAACTTTCCTTTCGGCAATGCATATATTGTAATGGCAGCCCGCAAACTACAGCGGCTCAGCTAGGCCTGCAGACGGAGACGAAGTGCGCGGCCAGCCATAAGAAAATACACTTTTTTATTTTTGCCGAAAGGTCAGTTTTAAACTGAACGGAACCAGTTTGCGCCCTCCTTTAACATAAATATCAAATACTCTTGGAAACGTCACACGCAATTATGCTAGAAATATGAGCAGTCTATACAAAGTCTTACACAAAATATATTCGTACCTTTTATGTACGTAGACTAATTGGACGAAATTGATTTTAATATGCTACTACATCCCGTTTACGTAGGAGTAAAATGTAGGATGGTACCTTGTAACACCTTTACTTTTATTTCTTGGGAATGGAATATTTTCTTGTAAGCTGTTAAAGAATTCGTTTAAGAATTTATTTTGAGCTTATATATATATACGGGAACCCGGGGCACAGCGGTGTACCGGGGCAGAATGAATTTCGAAGTTTCTTGGTGTCAAGGAGGTGCTGCCAGCGAGCGGCAATAAATAGAACTAGACTAACCTGTTGCTGCAAACCTACGGCAGCCATGTTAGTCTAGTTTTCTTGAGCGACGCGACGGTGCGTGAAGTTTTCCTTGTGTGATTTTTTGCTCCTCTGTTCTAACTTCTGATGATTTGTAACCAAGGTAATGTATACGTAATTATTTACATTACAACTGTATTTAGTANCCTCTGTTCTAACTTCTGATGATTTGTAACCAAGGTAATGTATACGTAATTATTTACATTACAACTGTATTTAGTACGTATATGCTTGAAGAACGTTTAATTGTCTTAAGCTTCGTGTATTTAAACGTCTGTTTACGTATCTTTCTCGAGTGACCTCACCTCCCAAAACTTAATAGTGTCCCTGGGACGGAACGGGTGGGGCGGAATGGGGAAATACACCATTCTGACCCCCAATGTTTTTAACTAAGAGATCGTTTTTAGTACGCCCCTAATCTTTTCTTTCTTTAAANGTACACCATTCTGACCCCCAATGTTTTTAACTAAGAGATCGTTTTTAGTACGCCCCTAATCTTTTCTTTCTTTAAATTTCAGATGGATAGAGACTATAAGATAGAAACAAATTGGCAATCATGGACTACTGAGGCAATGAACAATGCTGTCGAGGTGGTTATTTCAGGCCAATCTGGGTATTTGAAGATTCGAACCAATATGATGTTTCTCAGTGTACTCTGGAAAGATACGCTAAAAAGTAAATAAATATAGAGCAAACTTATTATTTCTGTACTTCCACTNTTCTCAGTGTACTCTGGAAAGATACGCTAAAAAGTAAATAAATATAGAGCAAACTTATTATTTCTGTACTTCCACTAGTTATATATGTTTTTATAACTACTTGTCATTACCACCCCGTTCTGCCCCATGCCTGGGATAAAACGGGGCACATTACATAATTTTTTTTTTTGAAAAATTAAATTTTTGCTCTTTTGTTTTCTTACACAATATTATTGTATTTTTGTGATTGTTACATTATAATATGCTCAAACAAAAATTTGCAGCTCTCTTAATTAATCATTTTGCATTTTTAAAACATATTTTCAACATGGTACCCTGTTCTACCCCGGGTTGACTATATATATATACACACCAATGATATGTAGGATGAGTTTCGTTCTGTCGTAAGTGTTGCTGCTTAAATAATAAAGTTAAAGCAGTGATATGAACCCGTTGGCAGTTATTTACTGAAAATAATACATTACTCATTAATAAAACCAAGAATATATTAAAACTACCTTCGAGAATTCGCCGACAGTCGTTTTACGAAAGGATAGTTTATACAGCAAATATTTTATTGGCAACAGTCAAACAAAATCTTTTCTGTTAAGAACAATTAGTGTGTTGGTACTATTCTAGCCCGAAGAGAAAACTATCAATCTGGAGAAAAAACTATTTGATCCTCAAATTATATTCATAAGTGATGTTTAGGCATTCCTTTCACTGATTGCAGGATAGAGACAAGGTTAAATAGGTTTAGAATGCAGCTAAACCGGCAAATAAAATATTTTTTATAGAAAGTTACTTATTTCGTTTTATTTAAAAATATACCTTTCAAAAGAGTGAGAGGAATAACTTAATAAGAAATTAACATACCCAAAGTAGTGATTTATGTTTATTCTTCCTATAATACCATGAACGTTGGAAGTTGGGACTGACTATAATTTATGTTTTTCATTTCGATAATTTATTTTTAGAAACTATAAGATTCAAATAAAAAGAACCCTTTTAAAACTACTCTAAAGTTTGAAACAATCAAAAACTAAAATATGTAAGAATAAATGTTGTTGTTAAGAGCTGGAGTGGTTCTAAGATACTGAATTCTTTCGTAACGTGGAAAAATCAAGACACTTGGTATTGCTTGCATGACCTGCAATTGTAAAGTGGCTTACTTAGCCTAACATCAAATGGCGGATTTGGATGGAATGGGAGGGACTTAAACACATCAGACTTGTTCTTACCAGACTACATCATAGTGGTGACATTCTTAAGTTATTATCAGCTAGCGTAAAAAATTATAAGAAACATTTAAACTATTTTATCCTACACACGTCCAAACAATAAAGCGTAGAAGTTTTTATGTAACCTATAGAGCGAATATATGTTTGGTGGTTCCNATCCTACACACGTCCAAACAATAAAGCGTAGAAGTTTTTATGTAACCTATAGAGCGAATATATGTTTGGTGGTTCCTCGCAGTGGTAAACCACCCAAATAGCATTCGGGAAGACCAGGATTTAGTTCCCTGTCCGAGAACTTTGATTTATGTTCTCTATGATTTTCCAAAACCTTTCCAGGCGAATGCAGGGATGGTTCCTTACTAGAAGCTCGAATCCTTCCACGTTCTTACTTCGCTGAGAAACTTGCTCTGTCTCTAATAACCTCACTGTCAACTAGACTTTAAGTCGTACCTTCCTCCGTCCTACCTTGCAGGTTATCACCTAAAATTTTTGCAGCTTCTCCAGTTCGATTCAGGGAGCTAGACGCTCAACAATGTCGCCAAAAGATGAAATGCGACTGACCAAAAGTCGATATCAAATTTGATTAGAAAATGTAAACTCGAATAATTGATGAAGCGAAGGAGAGAAGTGGACTTTAAAAAATTACCGCTCCAACTCTGGCCAGATAGTTACGAAATACACAGCAAGACAACTATAGCTACACACTCTTGAAGTATATCGCACTTAGTACAGTATGAGGTGTCTGACCTATCGATATACGGCACAGAAATGGCAAGAATCACAGCTATGCGAATGGTAATCAAATGCAGTACTACGCGGTCGATGGAAATTAACGAGGAGCGAAATTACGATACTAAATCGATAGTGGTGGAAACGAGCGACCGAATCAGAACGGTATTCGACAAAAGGCTATCCTGACTATTAATAGATCAATAAATTATTTTTTAGGAGACATAGGCGATAAATATGCCTACTAGGACTGTCTGTGATGAGAACGAGAAATGGACCCTAACATGTGGGATGGAAGCTACATGAAATAAAACGTACGTTGTGTCTCTGTTAACGTTCATGAGAGTAAGAAGGGAAGAAGAGCGATGAAAATATGGCACAAAAAGAATAATGGAACGTATTTGTCAGCAATAACAGTCTGGATACAAAATGTTGAGCATTTTGTGAGAAATGTAATCATTCACTTACATGTCATAACTGATACGGGAAGCCAGGAATTAAGTTTTATGCCATTCAGGACGTTAAATTATCTCCATAACCCGACGATACTCTATATCGCGAATATTTTTTTGTTGATACAAGAAATATGCTTCAGTGGATTTCCTGGCGTCTCACACAAATTGCTTCTTAGATAAATACAATATCGAATATGACAAAAATGCACAGCCGATAAGTTTTAAGGAAACATTTTATGAATAGCTCTGCGACATTATTAACATAAAGATTAATTATCTTATGTTATTAAAAAACTTGCTGTGCCCACAGCTCCGCTCGCTTGGACTACGGAATTATTGTTTAGGTTTTTTTGTAAGCGCTCCCCCTCCCCCCTCGTTCACCGACAAAGCTTCCACCACCCGTCGCCACCATTGCTCTCCACGTCCGCGTACGGTAAACCGACACGGGAAAGAAAATTTTTTGAGATATTTTTTCACTATCAATAGTAGCTCATATAAAATTTCACCCGTTCAAATATTTCTGTGCAAGAAATTACTTCGATCTCTTGCTAGGTTCCGATGTTGTATTATTATTGCGCTTCTGTACATATTAATTTTCCAATAAGAATTTCCCCAAGGGAATAAGAAATTTTCTCGTGATAAAAAGTACCTTATGTCACTTCCCGGCCCTCCAACTATCTCTGTGCAAAAAATGACGTCGATCCGTTGCTCCGTTGCGACGTGGAAGGAAAAACAAACAAACAAACACACTTTCACATTTTAATAATAGGCGACAAAAGTCATGGGATACCTCCTAATATCGTGTCGGACCTCCTTTTGCCCGGCGAAGTGCAGCAACTCGACGTAGCATGGACTCAAAAAGTCGTTGGAAGTCCCCGGCAGAAATATTGAGCCACGCTGCCTCTATGGACGTACATAATTGAGAAAGTGTTGCCGGTGCCGGAGTTTGTGCACGAACTGACTTCTCGATTATGTCCCATTCATGTTCGATGGGATTCATGTCGGGCGATCTTGGTGACCAAATCATTCACTGGAATTTTCCAGAATGTTCTTCAAACCAATCGCGAACAGTTGTGGTTCGGGGACATGTGGCATTGTCATCCATAAAAATTCCATCGTTGTTTGGGTACATGAAGTCCACGAATGTCTGCAAGTGGTCTTCAAGTAGCTGAACATAACCTTTTCCAGTGAATGATCGGTTCAGTTGGACCAGAGGACCCAGCCCGTTCCATGTAATAAGAGTCCACACCATTATGGAGCCACCACCAGGTTGCACAATTCCTTGTTCACAACTTGGGTCCATGGATTCGTGGGGTCTGCACCACACTTGAAACCTACCATCAGCTCTTACCAACTGAAATCGGGACTCATCTGACCAAGCCACGGTTTTCCAGTCGTCCACGGTCCAACCGATGTGGTCACGAGCCCAGGAGAGGCGCTGCAGCCCATGTTGTGCTGTTAGAAAAGGCACTTGAGTCGGTCTTCTGCTGGCATATCCAAGTACAGCCAAAGTTCACCGCACTGTCACGGACACGTCCATCGTATGTCCCACATTGATTCTTGCGGTTATTTCACGCAGTGTTGCTTGTCTGTTAACATTGACCATTCTGCGCACACTTCGTTGGTCTCGGTCATTAAGCGCAGGCGGTCGGCCACTGTGTTGTCCATGGTGGGAGGTTAGGCCTGAAATGAGGTATTCTCGGCACACTCTTGACACTGTGGATCTCGGAATGTTGAATTTCCTTAACCATTTCTGAAATGGAAAGTCCCATGCGTCAAGCTCGAAATATAGTTCATTTCATATAAGAAGGGCACATTCTGACAGTCAGTGAGTGGCAATGTAAAGTATTCAAAACAAACAATGTGCGATTTACAAAATCCTGTATCACTTGATGCACGAATAAACAAAAGTTAATGTTACGTTGGCTATTCCGAGAGCACTGGCAATGCACATTAGACTAGCTGAAAATACGTGATAAAAAATAGTTCCTACATTAATTAATACATTTTATTTTACGTGGTCATAAAACAGCAGTTTTTAGTTTTGGAAACTAAACTTCGTGATAAAATAGTAATGTATAGGTGTTCAAAATGAAATGCATAATAATACAACCAGTATAGAAATGAAACCCAATCTCGAAACCTTTTTCACATCGTATACCGCCTTCTCCAACCCCGCTTTTCTTACGTGCTTGATATTAATTCCCAAAGCATACATATATATTTCATAATATTGTTGAATTATTATTTCTTATAATTTTACAAAATATATTTGAAATACTTTTCGTACCGAGCAGTAATAGAACAACAGTCTAATTTACATAGAAGCTATAGTCGAAAAATCTGTTGTGCACGCTACCTTTTGGCTAATTTACGAAGCATACGCCATATTGTTCTCCGAAAACCCACAACTTGTTTCTGGAGAAGTAGGACACCGCACACTCGCCGCACCAGCACGCCATACCTGTAATGTGTGTTGCACTCACGTCTTCCCGCTGCTCCCCTCTACACATTCCATCCTTTCCAGTTATATTACTTTTACAAACGACCGTACAAACGCACGCCAAACTTCGTTTCGAGAACTCTTTCGCCATCTTCCGTGCGACCAAGAAGTTCATCAATTGCCGCACGAGGCAGCACCTTCTAGACATGCTTACTGGCCGGACCAGTTATGTGGCCGATCAGTTGATGGCGAAAGGATACGTAGTCAGATGTAAACAGTGGCGCTACTTTCGCCGAGCTGTCAAAAAGTGACCTTATATGGTATGGACCATACCATTCCGCGTTCAAAGTCTGTTAGTTCCCGTCGTGCGGCCATAATCACGTCAGAAACCTTTTCACATGAATCACTTGACTACAAATGAAAGCCCAACCAATGCATTGCCCATTTATACATTGTGTACGCGCTACTACTACCATCTGTATGTTTCCATGTTGCTATCCCATGACTTTTGTTACCGCTGTGTATATAGCAAGGACCGATATATTTTTCAGTTACATATCAATCGATAAGTATCGACATATCGATACTTATTAATATATCGATATATTCAGCATTGACGCAGCATTGTACCCCAAGCGCTAATTTTACGAAAATATTTTTTTAATAAATATATTTTTTTTCTGGATAAAAAGTAGCCTATGTCAACTTTTACTGCAGTACAGAAGCGCAGCCGCCGATCTTTCATGGTACGGCCTGAACGAAGTAGCGCAGGCGCAAGCCAATACATTCGCGTTCGGGAGGACCGGGGTTCGAATCCCATTCCGACCATTCTCATTTTGGCTTTACATAGTTTCCCGAAATCGTTCCAGGCGAATAGTCATATGCACCCAGTAAATTTGGTATTGAAGGAGGGAAAATTTTTATATCTGGTAAAAACACATATTAGTATTTCTCTGTTATAGATAAATATATCCTACCGCGGAATTTTTTTTAAGGTATTTTTATTCTAGACAATTCTTTACTACATGATATTGTTCCACCTTTAACGGTTTAGACAGTGTATTGCAAGAGAGCGCGCTGGCGGCAAATTTTTTTCCGACTTGATTCACTATTATTATTGTTTGTATTTTTTTTTAGATATTTTCTCACGATAAAAAGTGGCCAATATCACCTTTCAGCCAGCCAACTACTACTGTGCAAGAAATTACGTAGATCTGTTGCTCGGTTCCGACGTTCCATTGTTGACGTTGCATTGTTATTCCGTTTGTGTACTTCTTAATTTTCCAATAAGAACTTTCATAAGATATTTAAATAAGATATTTTCTTGGGTCAAAAAGTAGCCTCTGTCACTTCCCGGTCTTCCAACAATATGTTTGGAAAAATAACGTCGATCTGTTGCTCCGTTGAACGTGTAAGAGGGACAAACCAACATGCAAACACACTTTCGCATATATAGATACTTTCCAAGTGTATTAAGATAACTCCCATTGAATTGAATTGGTCCTATAAAGAAAGCGACCAGGTTTGCAGGTTTGCTACAATAGACGACTGGTGAAATGTTGCAAGTTGTGCTGTTGCTTGATAGTACCTGTAGAGACAACGGTTATCCACAGTGGAGCGGTAAAAGGAGGTAGCCAAGCTATTGTGAATAAACGGGAGCCAGCAGGTTACATAATTCACCTGGAACACTGTGTTAGTCACAGAGCAACTTTGAGCTTCCACGAGGATATTTGGGAACAAAGAGAAAACCATTGTAACCATTCTGCATTCGTCTTAAGAAACATGCATTGCACACTATATTTATACTAAAGTTATACAAATATGTTGTTACTTACCGAAGAAGCATAAGGAGAAAACCAGAGAATATAACGTGATGAAAATAGCGCGAACATCTTGCCTGTCAAATATGTAATAGTCCTCGACAACTGTGACGTTTCCGCTCAGAGTGGAGTCATTGCCAAATAAAACTTCTTTTGAAGAAAGCCCGTGCTCTACTAAATTCACGTCATTGTTTTGCCACGAAGTGTTTACACTTGTCATTGTGAAACTTCGACCGGTGCGTGTCTATCGTTACGTGTCATTTAAAACAAATGTTCATATCACAACTGTTCTGAAATATTTGTAGTGCTGATTTATCCTAATGATGTGGCGTGTGTCACTAAAGTCGATTTCGTGGAAATAAATTCCGTCACTGTTTCTCGGTAACTCGGTCGATGCTGCTGCGACGGCTGATTCACAAAATAGAAGCGACGCCATTCTTCGAGCTCTATGCGGATGCCACTAACACCTAAAACAGAGAAACCGAGTGATTTTCAATTACACGAAGCTGTCAACATTCAAGATTAATACATATTATTATAAACGTAATTTGTAAAATTTTACATTTATTCACTTTCATGGGGAATTTTGGGATTTATTTGTAGGAAGTGAACCATAAAATTATATCTTACTTATGTAATGGTTGATTCAATTAACCATTATTCCATTGCAAGAGAGGGAAAATAAGGTTACGTTTACTTAGGCATTGACAATCAAAATTGGTAAAATAAATAATAATGAAAACTTAGTGTTGATAATTCTGTAGTGGTACGTATTTCCGGTGTCTGAGTGGTTAGCATACTCGTCTCCCAACAAGGTCAACCGGGTTCTATCCCCGGCCGGGTCGCTCCCGGATTTTCGCATGTGTAAATCGTGCCGGACCATGCAACTAGTCGGCCTGTTTTCTCGGGGATCTCCCGTTTCGCCCGCTCTCTCATTTAACGCTGATCTACACTCACCTCAGTCACCCTCATCGGTTCTCAAAACCTCGATGTTAAGAGCCGATCACTTACTCACTCACTCGGTGCATGGAATAGGAAAATTTTAAGTAAATTATATTGTGCGAAGGCTGAAGAGTTTGGGTGCTGTACCCAGAGACAGTGGAGGGAAACAAAAGAACCATGAGTAATAATGATAAGAAAAATCTAATAATATTTTTGTACAAAACTATTATATACTGATAGTGCACTGAACCAGCTCATGAATGAATGACTATTTCTCGTCTTCACGAAAATAATAGGAAAAGTGTATTTTATAAGGAGGACAATGGAAAGTCTAATAAATAATATTTTTAGAGTGCGCCTTTCATTGACACTTATTTACATGTAAAATTGTCCTAGTAAAAAATATTATATATATATATATATATATATAAATATTTACAGAAATCTAAGTAAACGACGTGAGTGAACAGGGCGACCAACATTGCTTAAACACCGCATTTGTGAGACAGGTGAAAACAGAAGACTTCCAAACTACAAACCCATGAAATAAAGAAATATTTCAATTTTACGTTAAGGAAACTAGTGAAGTGTCACATATACTTCATTTACAGAAGTAAACCAGGAATTGTAATAGGAAATGTCTGGCGTTGTTCCATCAACTTACCGATGCACAGTGGTCTTAGAAACTAGAGCAGTTCCAGCCTACCCGCATGGGACAACATCTATGACAGTTACATGTAAAATATTTCTTGTTAGCATTTCACAAACTCATGCCGATATACAAAACTCCATGGCATGAGAAATAAATGTGTTTTTACATAAGGAAAAACTAAACGTATTGAGAATGCGTATTTTACATGTTTAGGTGATTTGTTTGCAATAATAAAGAAAACAATATTTCAGTATGAATCCTTATTTAAAAAGCGCGGACATCACTTTTTTAATAGAATATTGTGACAGTCACCATACCAGNATTTCAGTATGAATCCTTATTTAAAAAGCGCGGACATCACTTTTTTAATAGAATATTGTGACAGTCACCATACCAGGACTGCCTGCAACCATAAGTAAAAATGTGCATATAAATTATTGTCGAAAAAAAATTGAAAAAAACTTCCCAGTTATCAGTCAAACGAGGAATTTTTTGTTGTTTGGTAAATAACAGGGCCTGGCTGACACTGTCATTACAGCTTAATGTCAACCACTCCAGCTGTAGCTCCGGCCAGGGCCGTTACCATCAAGCCTTACTACATCTCTGTGACGTCACTGGTGATAAGCAATACAAGCGTAGTGCTTGTTCTGCTTATCACCATTGTTTTTGAATATGTAACAAAAACTTAAATGGGCAGTAATACGAAATTTTTGCTGCTTTCAGTTTGTTTCAATTTGTAAAGAAGTTCAGAACGATGCTCAATGATTTATTCTATAGCTGTAGGCCGTTTCTTAAATTTGGTTGTAATTACTCTGTTGCTATTTGCAAGTAAGAAAAAACTATGTTAAGAAATATAATTCAGTGACATTCGCTGAATGTATAAAAANCTCTGTTGCTATTTGCAAGTAAGAAAAAACTATGTTAAGAAATATAATTCAGTGACATTCGCTGAATGTATAAAAATATGTATTTATTTGTGGTTTTTTGTTAAGCAATGAAGCTATGTAAAAATGTTTAACCAACGGGGAAGGTATTCTAAATATAATACCTTATGGAGTGAATGTCTCTGTATATTACATTTCTTAAA
>NQII01004701.1:30000-107202 GCA_002778355.1 Clitarchus hookeri | reverse complement strand
CTCTCGCTCTCTGGTTCCACCTCCACTCGCGTCTCGTCCCTCTCCCGATCATAACTCGTACATCACTGCCTGGTACTCGCTTTGTCTTCCCTATATATAGTTTTCTCGTGGTACTTCCCCTGAAGCCCGGTGGTTTCCCTAATTCTGCGGGGGAGATGAGGAAGGGGGGGTGGGCGCGTGCTGTGCTTCCCCGGCTCGGGGGAGTTCCTTTGCTCGTTACTGTCCTCGGGGTGAGAGGTGGTGGGTGTGGCGTCTTCGGGGAATCCTAGGGTCATTACCTCAATTTGCTCCCCTGCGCGGGTATCTAGCGTCGTGACTAATCTAAGTATGAGCGATTCGCGTCAACTTTTAATAGTGTCTGTGTCGATAATGTTTGCATTGGTGATTACTTTGCATGATAATATCAGCGTCATTCACGATATAGCACATTACGTAAATTACTCGTTAATATTTGGTCGTAACTGTGTTTTAACTGTAGCACTAAACTGCACAAAAGTATTTACTCTCTCGTTATGAACGTGGGTAAAGTTATTCGACAAAATTTTGACCTCAACCAAAATAAATATTAAAACAAACAAGAATACAATACAACGAAAAAACTGGCGAAAATCAAGGACACGATTCGTGTCGGTTATTTTATCGTGTTACCTTAGCTGCAAAATCAAGAAAGTGGCTAACATTCGAAACAATCTTGTGCGCCCAAACTAACACTGTTACTTTTGTATTTGTCATATTTTTTCAGCATGCGTCGTTTTATTTTATATTTTATTTCTGGCTGGGCTTTGGCTCCCTAAGCAATTCATTGGGACTTTGACAAATATTCAGTTCACTGGAACATCTAAGCAGATTACATAATTGTGTTCCAAACACCTAGATGAAGTTACAAAGTGGTGATTTATTAACATGCGTGACCTTTAAACAATTAATATAGTCATACACGTCTTTCGGAGCTTAAAACAAACTTTGTACGTCCAGCACACGCCTTCACATACACATCCGTCCAACCGAAACGAAGTGCAATAAAATGTTTTTCGCATACTATAAAAAAANAGCACACGCCTTCACATACACATCCGTCCAACCGAAACGAAGTGCAATAAAATGTTTTTCGCATACTATAAAAAAATCTTATCGCAACTTTGTTACTTGACAAGGTAGGTTAACAGTAAGTATACAAATTTTTTTGTAAATTGTAAGTATTTTTGGCAAGAACCGTCCCAACATTACATCTGAATTCTAATTTANAGTATACAAATTTTTTTGTAAATTGTAAGTATTTTTGGCAAGAACCGTCCCAACATTACATCTGAATTCTAATTTAATGAGTACTTAATATTAAAAGCACGTTTTTAATATTGATCACTAACAAAGAGACAATTAATTATGATAGAAGTAAAACACCGGGTAAAGTAGAAACAAAAATCTGCCACTTGCCTGCGCTCGCTACGAGAGCTGAGGAAGGTAAGTGCGAACGGAGAACAGTGAAGTTCAATAAAACGCCAGACATTTTTCTTCATAGGAAAAAGAAACGAAAGGACAAGAATCTACGCACCGCATTTTACGCCGCTCTAACTACAAAAAGATAAGTAATTTTAATCAGTAACAATGAAAAATGTTTCAACCAATACGACGGGAAAATTTTAAAAATTTCAATAAGAGACCTNTAATTTTAATCAGTAACAATGAAAAATGTTTCAACCAATACGACGGGAAAATTTTAAAAATTTCAATAAGAGACCTATACTTTACATAAAGCTAGCCAAAACTCAAATAAATACAATTTTTCATACGAACTACTTCTTACTAGCTGTTGCCAAACCAGTACTGCTGTCACAGTTTTTTATTCATTTTGATTACGAAGTGAACATTTTAATATATTGGCAATATATGTGGGGAAGCTTCATTTAAACAAAAGCAGATTACATCAATGTTACTAGCGGTATTAAATCATTTTTATATGATTTATTTAAAATACAGTCAATAATGTTAATCGTAGAGTAGTTTTCAAAGGTGGTTTTGGAAGTTACCATCAGTGTTTGTTAGATCCCTTACAGTATATTCTTTTATTATTATTAAAACTTCTTGGAATCAATTTTCTATCGGTCTGCTGCAGTACTTAAAATCCTTCTTATATACATAGGTTATGTTGCTTCGTTGGATAATATATTAATATGCATACCAGCTGAGGGAACTAAAAGTGTGTGGTAAGCAGTGCAGAAATAAATTTGTATTTCTCTGACATTTTAAATAAAGGTGGTATTATGTAGATCTTGCAAACAGCCCCAATGTATAAAAAAAATAAAAAATTCAATATTTTTGTAGTTTTGGTGATTGCAAACAATTTTTGCGGTTACTGAAGAATTCCCTATGTTTAAGTTTAAAAAAAATAATACTAATTTTTAAAATTTTAAATAAATTATTTATTTTCTGTTTGCTTCAAATTGCAGCAATAATTTGCTGTAGAATTCATGAAAATAACCACAGGTATCATAATTAGTTTCAGTAGCGAATATATATTGGTTTATTTGTTTAATCGTATTTAACTGTTTATATATCATGACTTTTGAGTAAATTGCTTTTTCTGCAGCAAAACATAATTTTGCGAAGGTAAATAAAATAGAACAATTTTTTTTTCCTTATTTAAACTGGTTGCGGTGTTACTAGAATGAACTTTCCTTGTAATCAGTTCATTAACACTGTGTTATTTTTTCTTTCAGACTTCCCATAAAATTGGCGTGGCTACAAAATCAAAATATGCAGCGAACATATATGCTAACAGCAAAAATTTTGAGCTTAATTTCCACACTGTCACGGGGAAAAACTAATTAAAACTTTTGGGTTATTTCGTAACAGGCTAAACACAACGCAGTCTGTGTGTTATGGTACGGCTGTAACATTTAAATTTAGATGTTCATTTAAATTCTGATTGGTTACGGAGGCTAACTTAAAATAGAACTGGGAGAGAATTTATAGCATTCGCAATAGGTCCACACGCAGAGAGGGCTGAAATAAAAAAGCTTAATTCACAGAGGTGTGCTGAAAATAATTTTCAGAATATGATATATAAAGAATATATTAAAATTTATTCAGCGATATACAAATATACTGTGTATTTATTAAACAGTGTAATTCTACAAGCGCAAACTTACTTTGTATCATAAACAAATAAAAATGATTCGAACTTCATGCTTAATATCCTCATAAATAAATATTTGCATTCTTGAAAATATGGCACAAAAGAGTCATTAAAATATTTTACATTTTTACATAAAATAGGAAAATAAATAAAGTGATGCCAGGTATTTAAATAATATTTTTAAAAATCAGTTAAATAAAATACAATTTCCAAGGTAAGATCGATATCTGAAAATTACTTATAAAATTACAGTAACCAACATCGCATTCATTCAGGTGTTGAATACTCAATTTCCACACGACATAAAGTAATAAAACAAAGTACAGACTATAAAAATCAAATTCTGTCCAGCATGTGAAACGCTTCAGCTCAGTGAAATGTGATATGCTTTGGAGCAATTGGCATTTATTTAAGGGTTATTATACAAAAATTTCAAACTTTCAGTTGAGGGGAGACAGGCCTGTGCTACACATACAATTAAAGGTAATATAATTACGCGTTCCTCAACTTCGTTTCCAAATCTCTTCCACTACATTTGTTAAAAAAACATTGGTGCGTGTACTTACGTACGCACGATAGAAGTTATACTTCTTTGGCGTGAATAAAATAAAATCTTATTGCGAATGCAAATATTTTATGTAAGTAGGAAAACTATAAAATTACTAAGAAAGACATTAAATAAAATTAATAAAAGTTTGATTAAAGAACATAATTCAATTAAAATAACCTCAAATACTTGAAAAATCTTTCAAAATTTTATTATACAATTTTCTCGCTTACAAATTTTTCACGGCACAATGTAAGTAAAATTTATTAATCATATATACTCTGAAGGGCCAAAAAAACTGGTACACCTACCTAATATCGTGTAAATTCCCACCAGCACGCACAAGTGCTGCAAAACGACGTGGCATGGAGTCGACTAATGTCTGAAGGTATGAAGGAGGCAATTCACACCATAAATCCTGCAGGGCAGTCCACAAATCCATAGGAGTACGACGCGGTGGAGATCTCTTCTGAACAGCACGTTGCAAGGCATCCCAGATATGCTCAATAATGTTCATGTCTGGTGATTTGGGTGGCCAATGGAAGTGTATAATGTCAGAAGAGTGTTCCTGGAGCCACTCGGTAGCAACTATCAACGTGTGGGATGTCGCATTGTCCTGATGGAATTGTCCACGTCCTTCGGAATGCACAATGGACATGAATGGGTGCAGGTAATAGGACAGAATGCTTACGTATCCGCCACCTGTAGCAGTCGTATCTAGATGTATCAGGGGTCCCATTTCACGCCAACTGCACACGCCCCATACCACGACAGAGCCTCCACCAGCTTGAACAGTTCCCTGTTGACATGTAGGGTCCAAAGATTCATGAGGATGTATCCATACCCGTACACGTCCATCCACCCGATACAAATAGTACCAATACTCGTCAGACCAGGCAACGTGTTTCCAGTCATCAGCAGTCCAATGGCGGTGTTGGCCGGCCCAGGTGAGGCGTAAAGCTTTGTGTCGTGCAGTCAATAACGGTACACGAGTGGTCCTCCGGCTCCGATAGCCCATATCAATGATGGTTCGTTGAATAGTTCGCACGCTGGCACTTGTTGATGCCCCAGCATTGAAATCTGCACCAATTTGAGAAAGGGTTGCACGTCTGTCACGTTTAATGATTCTCGTCAGTCATCGTTTGTCCCGTTCGTTCACGATCTTTTTCCAGCTGCAGCGATGTCGAAGATCTGTTGTTTTACCGGATTCCCGATATTCCCGGTGCACTTGTGAAATGGTAGTATCCGAAAATCCAAATGTTATCTCTACCTCGGAGATGCATTGTCCCATCTCTCGTGCGCCAACTATAACACCACGTTCAAACTCACTTAAATCTTTATAACCTGCCATTGTATCAGCAGTAACCGATCTAGCAACTTTGGGAGACGCTTGTTGTCTTAAATAGGCGCTGCCGACCGCATCGCGTTACTCTGATTGGTTCCATACCTCTGTTATTTGCATACACACGCGTATACAAGTTTTTTTTTGCTCTCCATTGTATATGAACAATGAATTACAAATTAAATTAAATGTTTTTCAATTTGATTATTATATGAACTGATTTTCTGTCGGTTTTGAATATTGTGCTATATTGTGTACCTTGCGTTTGTATATAGCTAGATGATACGAGCATGCGCGTTGGGTCATACGCCTACCACGTTCACTGTCATATTTCGTTACACTGTGCGCGCGCATCTATACGCACATGCGCGCTGGGTCATACCCCTATCACGTTCATTGTCCTGCACGCGCATCTATACGCCCATGAGCGTTGGGTCATACCCCTACCACATTCACTGTCGAATTTAGTTGCACTTTGCGCACGCAAACTTCCGTTTCACACTTATCTTTTACCGTCAAAGTGCCAAAATAAGCATAACCTCCAAAAGTTATTAAATATAATAATTATACGATATATATTTTATGCGGTATAGAATTGATGAAAAATTGTGAAGTGAAAGTATTTTATATGGTTCTGTACATTGGTTTTTGGAGAAGTTCAAACGCTTCTTAGTGTATAATATACAAATATTTCTCACACAAGTGAAGTTACAGCGAACATACGTACCACGATATGCGTAAGATATTAGAGAGCTAACCTCACACGTTATTCCTATCACGACATGATTATTGGCCTCTAAATGAAATTTAGAGTTTTAACGGTTATAACAGAGAAATAAAGAAAATAAAATTCTACTATAATAATAATTATTTGATGTCTTAATATTATTGCAATGAAAGTTATCCAATATGAAACAAATTTTTTATGAAAGGAAGGGTAGTGGTATCAGTTGTGTCAACAATCTATACGTATCTGAGTGATTTTGTTTTGCACCAAAAAATACTTACGATAGACATATTGTTAAAAAAAAGCAATCTTAAGGATATAACAATCCTATGTCCGCGTAGCGTGTCACCAAACCTATTCATAACAAGAGAACCTGTTATGTTGAGTAGGAAATACAGCTCATTATGACGGCTTCAAAATTCGATAAAACTTGAAGGCAAAATAATGGTATACTATGAGAGGGTTGCCACCGCTATTATTTTTATGAAGCCGGAAGGTCTTATATCCATGGGATGATGATATCTATAGCACAAAACATTATAAAGAAAATTGTAGTTCAATTCCTCGTCGTTTGTAAGATTTTGTAAAAAAAAAAAAAAAACATTGTCCATTTGTAAACTCGATTTTAAAAGGGTTCGTATATATCTCCTTTCAGAACTAAGCTCAGCAATAAGTTGCACTGCATATGTCTACCCCATTTTATACAAGGAAAACATCCCTAAATATTTCAGGTGATTTTCCAAACAGTCTTTAAATATTGCATTTTTGTTATCAAAGGAAGCGATGTTACACTCTCGTATGTTCAGGTATTTAGGTAGTTTAAGTGTGCTGCGTTGATGAAACTGGACTGTAAAAAATTATTATAAATACTAAAGTTTCCTTAACTTGAATTTCAAACTTCATGAAAAAAATACTGATATGAGAGAAGATAAAGCTACCTTTGTGTTTGTCACGTCAAGACATAGAATACAAAAAAACTGTTGTTATAAGGAACAAAGCAATAAGGGACTGCATTTTTTGGCGTAAGTTTGCTGGCGCATCGAAAGGTATCTCTGAAATAGTTTTCTTTTGTCTAGGGCACCATCATGCGCTGAAGTTAGTAACTTGTGCTANGCATCGAAAGGTATCTCTGAAATAGTTTTCTTTTGTCTAGGGCACCATCATGCGCTGAAGTTAGTAACTTGTGCTAGACAAAGCACTTCCTCTTTCTAAGGCTCATTCTACAGTGCCTCGGATGCGTAACAAAACATATACGTAACACAGAAACGCAAGCGGCACACATTTTGCTCTCAAAGTAGTTGCTTCACAGCGTGCGATAATGTAACAAATTTCTGGTAGTAAGAAAGAATGAAAATGACGCCACGCTGCCTATACCAAGTTCATATTGCGATAATTTTAGTAAGAGTCGAATACCTGTACGATAACCTGCTGGAACAAACATTACACAAAATTTCACTACTCTAGATACAGATATCCTTTATGTATTTCATTTCGTTTTCTTGTTTTCAAATTACTGTTCTCACAGTGTAATTATGCCACATTCTTTACCTGCCTGTTCTTCCGCGTAGAGTCCACCTGGCACTAACGGTCACCTCTCGTGCATCTCTCTTTGTTGCGAAAGTGTATGTAGTCTATGTGCTTATCGGGTAGACGTTTCCTGGCTTGTTTGAGAAAATGAAACGAAAGAAAACGTCAGAAAATCTTTCATTCAGGACATTGAGTAGCAATGTTCCTCAGCGGTAAACCCAAAGAGAGAAGTTCAGGGCTACGGCTGACTCGACAATCTCAATCAAGAGTGAAGAGTTTGTTAGCCATTTTACTTGTTCTTTTGTTCTGAAGTTTTTTAAGCTAGGCTAGATTTGTGGCCAGTTATTAGGCGAGAATTAATTACTCCCAGTATAAAGCTTTTTAACATACGTAATAAGTTCAGTGAGTTAAAATATTAAACTTTTGTTCTTAAAAAATCTTGAATTAAGTTGAACTGTCAAATAACGTTAAATTAAATCTAGATGTCGACCAATTTCTCCAATAGTGTGCAAGATGTCGAGATTTATTGCTATACTGTCTAGCTTGGCCAATTCCTAAGATATATCTCGGACTACAAAAAATTNTGCAAGATGTCGAGATTTATTGCTATACTGTCTAGCTTGGCCAATTCCTAAGATATATCTCGGACTACAAAAAATTTTAAAAATAAACCCACTTACAAACTCCAAAGGAAGTGTTTGCAGCCTTCTTAAAATTACCTGCTATACACTTATATTGGGAGAAAAAAATACAAACCCAAAAAGTATCTAATATTTGNGTGCAAGATGTCGAGATTTATTGCTATACTGTCTAGCTTGGCCAATTCCTAAGATATATCTCGGACTACAAAAAATTGTAAAAATAAACCCACTTACAAACTCCAAAGGAAGTGTTTGCAGCCTTCTTAAAATTACCTGCTATACACTTATATTGGGAGAAAAAAATACAAACCCAAAAATATCTAATATTTTTATAAAAAGCTTATTTCTCATAGGTTTGACTACTTTCGCAGTTTAGCACTTTAGTTGGCCATGGTATTGTTAAAGTGGAATAGGCAGAAATTTTTCGTTGCGTTTGTTTGAAATTTTATTGCACGTGTAAAAATATTTACGACGAGTGGCGTTGGTGTTGAGGACAGCGTCTGGTATTGACGCATACAGGGGCTTAAAGAAATAGTGGGCGATAATAAACGCATAAAACAGATTACAGAGAAAAAAAGGGAAATAAAAATGCATTGCTACGGCAATATTTATATCGGCACGAAGATAAGATTTTATTATCCTTTCATACCATTAAACTACGAGTCGACTATATTTAACACCAGTCATTTAAAAAAAATAAATAGCGATAACCGTCATATAAATTTCAGGAAAATCCACACATTTCCTGAGGAATAAATATTACTGATGTGAGTGCAGGAATAGTATTCAAATATTACACACTGAATAAAATTACCGTATTTTATTATACGATACTGGATAAGCGTGTAAGAACACGTTGTAAACTTCGTCCATTTTAAACGGGTTCTGCAAAACAAACTGTTCGTTTTTAGAGGGAACTCATGTCGTATGTGGGCCACCATTCGCCTGCACCTTACAGCAGACATTTAACCAAGTTCTATATCGCAGGATGTCTGACAACACGACGAGTGACGTTGGCTGGGCTTTCATTGCGTGTGTATCACAGTGTTTGTCTGCAATGCCAACAAGACGATGGCGAGCACCTATTGAACAGTTAAGGGACTATGAGCGTGTCCGCTCACTTTACCGTGAACAGCCTATAAATTAGCTCGCTAGAGCTTCATACCTCTACCCCATCGAGCATGTGTAGGACATGACGGAACTTCGCCTGACATCCAGCCCAGCCACGTCAAAGACCACCGCCCAGCTTAGCCAATAAATACAGCGATCGTGGGGTACCGTGTCTCAGAGAGACATTCACTATGTGTACGACCGGGTACTTAGCGAAATTTCTGTATGTGTTATCGTTCATGATAGGTACACTCATTATACTGTTTGCTATGTATGTTGCGATTAATATTCTGGATGTTCCACGGACTTGATGTTTTGATCAGTCCCACATACCACCTCCTTCTTATGTACCAAATTAAAGGATGATACGTGTATTACCACGGGCTGTTCTTAAATGTATTTCCACCAGTGCAATTCGGTACTTTTCAGACGTTTATTGTTGAAGCTAAACATATAATAGAATTACAGGTGTGGTGTTTGTTTGTGTGTTATAGCAATAATTTTAAGTCATATTCTTTAGTTTTAACGCAAACACAGTAAGATCATTAAACAGATTGATTCGAGACGTTTATAAACCAGTACATATCCAGATTCAGATACGGCATTTCATACATAGCGCTATAGACATAGCAAGTTAAATGTAAATGTTGATTTTGATTTACAGGCATCTTTAATTTTTTAAAGTAATAATTACCACACATACTTATATAATATTTCAAGGGAAAAGTCAGTTTGAAATACACAACAGAGCCTTAAAAAGGATTTTCCATTAACTGCTACAATGCATGGTAACAGATGAGATGAAAACATGTGACGCTGTAGGAGGAAAGCTTCGAGAAAGCAATTAAAAGCAATTTTCGCTAATGGTAAGTGAAGAAATATAATACGACATTTTCATGTTGTAATAATGTCATTAAAACATGAATGGCTGATTCAGGTGTCGCGGTGACGCAAGTTCTTGATGCGGTTTAACAAAACGGCATTCCTTGAAATCATTTAGTCCCATTCCAGAGATGTGACTTGTTTAAGAATATTGCAAGTATAAGTATGTGAAATGAAGTTAAGGAATTAATTAAGTCTCCTAAAAAAAAAGCAAACATTTCAAAACTAGAACTGCAATGGGATTATATTATCGATCTAGAAATAACAATTTTAGCATGAATCATTGCAGGAAAGTTTCAAATATTATTTAATTCATATTGGACTTATAAGCGTGGTTATGATAAAAATAATTTTGCCATAACAAAAACGAATAACAGCATGATTCGAAAAATATTTTCGAACAAAGTGTTACATTGTAATCAGGGTTTGTAAGAACGAATATTTCATTTTGAATTAATGTTTTAATAATTAAAAATTAAGTCCGCTATTAAATAAAGTGGCACTTAATATTTTATAAAAAGGACACAAATAATGTCACATTAAAACTGCTTTCAAAGTAATAAATACATTTTGGGAAGAGAAAACACGCGCATTATTATCTTTTACTTTATGGAAACCGTAATGAACGTCTAAGTAAGGTGCTTATCCAGAATCTCTTTAGTAAGCGCACAAGAGTGTTCAAGCAATGCAGTCTCTTCTCTTAATTTAATAAAGGACTAGTATAAAAGAATACCTCAACTTTGAAGGTCTATAATATCAAAATAAAACAACCAACAACCTTGGTTGACTAATCAAATGAACCGTAGAACTCTGAAGATTGTTTACCATATCTTCATAAATGTTCAATGTGAACACCACGAGCGGCCCAAACGAAATCTACGCGATAATCAAACTTGTTCCACACACTTGTCAGCATGTTCGGAGTTATGGTTTGGATGGCGTCCATAATGATTATCGCATAGATTTCGTTCGGGCCGCTCGTGGTGTTCACATTGAACATTTATGAAGATATGGTAAACAATCTTCATAGTTCTACGATTTATTTGATTGGTCAACGAAGGTTGTAGGTTGTTTGATTTTGATATTATAGACCTTCAAATTTGGGTTATTCTTCATACTCACTCTGTATATGTACAGCTCACTTACATAGAGTCAAATGCATCTGACTTGTAGTGTGCCATGAAACATGGAATTATTTATTCGTGTCTGTCAGTATCAGATTTCATCAAATAAGTAGGCCTACTGTGAAATGTGGGAAATGTTTGAAGGCCAGGTTTCATTGTGTCTCCTCGGTTTTCCTTGTTTAATTTTACGACGTTTAATTTATTTTCCGCGTGAAACAATAACCTACCTGTGTGACATATTTAATTTATGCGTCCGCAGTATTGAAAACTGATGTTTATTTGCGATGCCTTCTTTATTGCAAGGCGAGTCATCGCCAGTCGGCCGCTGTCTTTCTTTACACTAACACTTCTTCATTTACTTTATGGCTTAAGATGTGAGGCTCCTCTAAGACGCCAGATAATCTGTGTTCGAGTTCGCAAATGGGTTGACTTTCGACAATAAGGTTCCGATTTCGCAGCCCATGCAAATCATGGACCTATGTGCCATGTTCATATGTAACAAACATTTAGTTTATACTTGAACTTAAACCGCAATATTACTTTAAAAATAAATAAAGGGCACTAAATGACAAACATAAGTCAGAGAGTTGGTCGAAAATAGAACACCACATACAAATATCAGTCACAGAAAAAAATTACACACACTTAGGAAACAATATGAGACCTAGCTTTCACAAAGTCATTGACATATTGCTTACAACCAGTCATTAATTGTCTATATTTCAATAACTGCTAGGATTCCTGTTCCAGTCTAGTTTGTTGAATCGTTCTGCAGCTGTTAATTGTTGCGTGATGATCAAGTTCATTTTTGGTGAAATAAAGCGAACGCGTGCGTAACAACTCTTTCTAGATACATGTACTGCATTAACTTTGCGCATGAAAATGTTTAAAATCTCGTTATCAATTTTACTGAAACCTTTTAATATGAAAATAACTTCTTGGTAAGTGCTGCTATTTTTTCTTGCGAATATTTTAAGCAAAATTTAATTTTCTTAGCTGTACCACATTGCAAGACTGCCAGACTTATTACTAACACACTCCAATGTTTGTAATATCTGCTTCGGGAAAGTATTAAAGAAACCTTTCACGTGCGACAACTAAGGTACGTTTCTGTTTCGTTTTTAATTTGTATGTTTTATAAGGTGAACACAGATGAAAAAATTTTTTTTTAACAATTATTAGGTAGTTGAGACGTGAAGTAAACAGTTATCTTTAATAATAAAATACCGTAAGATAAAATCACCACCATAAACAGTGTCAGAGGGAGTAGTTACCAACGTAAAATACTCCCACCAGTTCAGTTATTTGCTTGTAAAAGTTATGAGACGTGTGATACTCTAGTCTCGGGCACTCGTACATCTGCGCTTCGGACACAAATAATACACTCATTGCCATAAACATTTCAGCACCAAGAATAAATAGAAGAATTAAAATAAACATTTAGTGGTTTAATGGATATACAAAAGAAAGTAGTGTTCAAAATTCATATTGCATCGGAAAATGTCCCGCTCACATGACGCACAGTAGAGCACGATTAGTACATTGTCGAATCACCTCGTGCTTAGGTACATTAACTGATATAATAGAAGACGGAACTCAACAAGTGATAAAAGTTATTTGCAACAAATTTTCACACGTGTATTGCAAATAATGCTTACATTGCGAACACTTCGACAAAGAGGAAGCTTGCGTCCCATCTGGTTTCACAAATGTTCTACAGGTGTAAAAGCAGGTGAACATATACTTCACGGAAGTATTTAAAAATGATGTAGACACTCCTTACAAACTAGAGCTGTGAAGTAGTGAGTTATTTTGGTGGAAACTAACTCTTGCGAACTCAGACAAGAAAGATAGAAAATGATGCCTCAGTATGTCCTGAACTTACTGCTGTGCATTCAGTAAACCTCGTGTTATTTACTCCAGAGGTTGTTTTCCAGATCATCGCACCAGTAATAAGGGGCGTGTTGCAGCCGTAATGTGAGGCAGTGATTGCAGCACTCAACTGCATTCCTCAACATTCTGGCATTAGAAAAAAAGTGTTGTCTGTCGCCGAAGAACATGTGTGGCCCGCCCTTAACATTCTACGTTGCTGTCTGCTGACATCCAGTACAGACGGAGACGATAATGTAAATTTTAAGTGACAGAACACATAAAGAACATGTGGATCAGTAATTTTCCTGTGCTAGATGTATGAAAATGTTTCTAGTATAAATACGCGGCTCTAGTGAAGATAGGGCACGTGGCTAGATGTTTGACAAGGAAGTCACGGGCTATTTTAGTGCCTATTTGAAAGTCAAATGATCTCCCTCATCATGATCGTTCACATGCCCATTACTCACAACACAATGCGAATGAAGTTCGAGTGATCTAAATGACGGGCAGTTCGGCGCGCTGTGCACATTGTCTCTTGCAGCCTTAATATCTTGCCTCTCTTAATTCCCGTTAATTATTCGTACGGCTGTCTCTTACGTCTTCTCGCAAAGCCTATCACTCAATAATCATGCCTGGCAAATATCAAGTGTCTATCGTGGGCGCTGCTCTGAAGATTGTTTTGTAACTATATGACAAATGCAATACAACTACCCAAGAAAATATACATTTAATAAAGAAACACTTTGCATTTGCAAAAATTTAAAAATTCACGTTAATAAATAAAAATATGATCTGCTTTCCACATTTATGGGGCGTTGTTAACAGCTACTATTAATTATTGCAGTTTGATTTTTAACGCCAATTTTTGTAATTGGAGGTTATCCTACGGTATGTTTACATACTAAACTTATATCGAAATGCAGCTTTTAAAAACAGGGCTTATTTAGAATCAAGCCCAGTTCCTCGTGGTACTAACACTGAAAGAGGTGCCTCTGGACTCAAAATAGTTAAAACTTAGACTGTATTCCCGGCCCGGCTTTCCGGATTTCAGTTCTCCAAGGTATTCCGAAATCACTGAAGGTGAATACTGATCATTGCCATTTCCTTCCCATCTCCTGACTTTCTAAGCGACTCGTTCCCTCTGTGGCGAGCTCGCTATTGACGAGAAGTTAAACCACGACTCTCACTTTCAAGATGCGAAGGTTACGCCTTAGCAATCTCGGGCACAAATTTCGCCGTTGAACATGATACTTGAAGTCACGTTCTATAACCTATACTCGAACATTTCTTAATTTGCATGGTTGTACAGCACTATCTGACGTTGAAACGAGCTTACCAGCCATGGTTCGTTACTGTAGGGGTTCTTCTTCTTTCGTGACCTGCGAAGGAACGTTTACTTTGCAGAGGGAACTATTCGCGTATTGTGAATATTCTTATTCCAGTAGTTGTTGGCCCTAAGGTTTTAACTTACTTCAGTTTTACGAGGAATTGAATTACTAAGTTTTGAAGCTTCGTGCCAGAGCTCTACTGATGTTCGGCCAAATAAATAAAAGTCCAGAATATCTCTGTTAAACTTATTATTACTTCACTCAGCTTCCATATTTTGTGCAAAAATCGACAGCAATTTCACAGTTACGTTACCTCATTCTGTTTAACATTTTCATTTGTCGCATCGTGTCTTCTTTATAAAGATATAAAAATTATCAGTGATATTATTTTAATGAATGTGCCATTCTTCAAACTAGTGTCACCTAAAATTGTTTAAAACGAAAATAATTAAATATTACGCTACTTATTAAGATAATGTGGGTTAAATAAGGAATAATTCTCATTCGAAACAATTCTACATTACAATTTTAATTCTAACTTGAGACATGCTTGGCAATTTCATATGTAATGACTGTATACATTTATAATTTCGAACTGTCAAAATAATGGCAGGGGATTAATTATTCTATTAGTTAAATATTTTCTTTATTTTTACAATTATTCCGTAATTATATTAGCTTGTATTATGCTTTTTGCTGAATATTGTAAATCCTTTGTTCACAAATAGTTGTAAAACATGTATATTTAAATTCATTGAGTTCAAATAGCTTGTAAAAATTTAAGTATTGTTGTTATTATTCAGAATAAATGTTTTTACGACTGATACGTCCAAATTTCAGCATTTGGTGCCTTTTTTTCTTCAAGAATACGTACTATTCCTTTAAGAGTGCAAAAACATCGGTAAAGCTTTTCTCGCCCTCTGTGTTTCTGTTATCACCTAGAAGGCTGTGTACCCAATAAAGGTAAACTTCACTCTGTAAAGAAGGAAAGAAATCTAACAAAATTCTTGGAGGTGTCACCTTGTGAGAAGTATGACTTCAAAGCATCATAAAATGTCGTAGTTCTTTCAACTCCTCCAGCCAAAGAAATCTACCGTGTGTTGTAATGAGAAAGAGTCGCTTCAGTGTGCACTCCATGAAAATCACAAAATGCTTTCAAATGTTGAGTTCGTACTGTAAATATACAAAAGTGTGGAAGTATTTTCACCACAAAATAAAATATCTGCAGTGATATGCAATGTAATTATGCGCAAAATGTGCCAGCTATCTGAAACTCTTTATGCAACTTTTCAAAGCAGTTTTTCGTCTACAGAAAACGTTTTGGATCCTTAATCGTCATGCCCACAAAAATGATTATTTAAGTTATCATTACAGAAATTAAAGCATTTATGTATCTATGTTTTTACTGTGTTGGAGCGCAGTTCAGAAAAAGAGTAAAGTATTGCACTTGATATCGAAGCGACTTGCAACAATTTTATTTAGATTCCATTCTTGAGGGTGACGGAATGTACAAACTTAGAAAATTCATATCCGTTGATATGATTGAAAGCATCAGTTGAAACTGTATAGAAATGGGTTTTTTTTTAGCTACATCATTCAAAACCTTACTGATACATTTCAATTCGAGAATAAAATTTCTAAATATTAATTGTTACAGTTGATTGTGTCAAATAATTAGGGGTGCTGATAGTATCGTAGGTCACGGTGACTTCATCTGCTGTTACTTTGTCGTCTTCAAATGTATCTTTTTTTAAGAAGTAGGTATTTGGATATTTTCAAATAAATGGGAAATAATTATCATTCGTGTTTTCAAGTATGCGTGTGTGGTGTAATATCCGCTTACCGCCATAAGCGATACTGAAAGTACAACGGCAGCAAATTGCACGACGCAAATTCTTGGTAATGATTACCCCTTCCAGTGAAATGCCGCTCTTTTTTAGAGTCATTAAACAAATTAACATTCCCGTTTTGGTCATTCTATTTGAAACACAAAAATACAAAGTGATACACTACTCACGACTCGCTATGAATATAAAATAGATCAGGGAAATCAGTATTAGTAAACAAATATGTAACCGAATTTTCATGGAATAACATCTTGCAAACAGTCGCTTGATAATATTCAGATTTCAACTAATGGTGCACGGCATTTAGAAAAATATAATCACTTAATATACCTTTAAATAGGAAAATCATGATCACAGAAATTAATATTTACTGAGCGCGAATGAATATGTTAAACGTTAGACATAGTCTCTATACTTTAGACGATCCATACTGCGGCACTACGAGCGAGCAGGCGAGGTAGCGAGGATCGCGTTTCGTCGACAAAGACGGATACTTCTGGTCCACTGAAGCGCGTACACACACACAGATAGAGAGAGAGATAGTGTGTGTGTGTGTGTGTGTGTCAAACCTGCCATGCTCATTCCAGGTTCATGTTATATCAGGAGCAAAAACTCTTATTTCAAATCCCTATTCAACTAACAACAATAAAGAGTAAAAATAGTTTTTTTCATATGTAAGATATACAGAACTCCTATAATATGTAGTTTATTATATTTTCTTTATTTACAAAAATGATTTTATAAATTACAACATTTCCATAAAAATTACTGGCATACTAGAAATTTTCTAAAAGTACTAAATTTTGTACTAAAGTACTAGCTGTAGTAACTATGGCTCTAGGTGGCTATTTGTTGGTCGGACCAACTCTACGACCCTATACTGCAAAACTATCCCTTCATTGCGCACTGCACGTGAATTGGTTAATCATAGCATACTCGTATGTTTCCAAGCCTGGTATACGATTTACAAGGACAAGTGGTTTTTGTTTTATTAATGTTTAAATACATTTGTTTTAACTGTTCTTTCTGAAAATGCGGGATGTCCGGACACCCAAATAACATATTTTGAAAGACTCGAATAATTCTTAAAAAAATTAACAGTTCCATATGTACAGGCAGAATGCCAACCCTTATGAAAAAAAAAAAAACAAATATTCATATTTGTAATTAACAAACTGATTAAATATAAACATGTATATAAGTTATTTTGATGATGTGGTAAAAAAGTATCTAACAAGCGAGGAATTTCCTTCAAAGGTGATGGTAATCAGAGGAGTAATTTCTAGGATTTTATACAAACCCATATCAATAACTTTTGAAAGCCGTACATTAAAAAATGGCGGAATATTAAAGCGTATGCTTAGTGAATTTAGTCTATTCAGTATTTACTTTGGCACACCAAGTATGACTTTATTCTCAATAATGCTAACCGAGATAAGGCTTATTACTAGAACTACACAATTGTTTGTACAGAAAAGTTTGTTTTATAGAAAAAATTGTTTTTTTTTGCAAGCAAAAATGTGGTGGAATTTCGCTTAGAATCTTATAAAACCAGACGTTTACGATTGTATATCTTCTTCCTAGCACATTGAAGAGTTTGTCAGCCATCATATTTAGTGTTTTTGCTAACTACCAGTGCAGAAAGGTGAATTCGCTTTGGTTTAATTTTTTGAGAGACAAAAATTTTGACACAAATTATAATGAGATATCTTAAATAATTAAGTTATCTTTAATTTTTTTAATGATATTGTCGTCTTTGGTACTAGTTCTACGCCAACTTTGTTCGGCATATTTTCGGCAGTTTCAGATATATGAAATTAAACATACACGTATTTTATGAGGCGTGACTTTACAATATGGCAGGAAAAAATTACGATTAAATTATTTCTAGTTTTTATATGGGCATTACCATCATGCGAGGATGTTTTTGAATAGGTATACTCTCTGAAAAATATTACGGTAGCCATAAAATATTGTTTTGGTGTTTACCTTGCTAAATTAATTTGAAGCGGACGCAACATTATTTTGATATTATTAAAAAAAAATTCGTCATCAATAAGATTTATTTTGTATTAACTATAAAAATATTGATTGGATAACTTCCTTAAAAAATATTTTTTCTACGTGTTGTTTAGTAAAAATTGTAAGAAAACATTTTTTCATTCGGCAGCCGTTTATAAAAGGTTTCTGATATACTTAAAAATATTTTCTCTCTCTAACGTAATCTTGAATGTGGAGTGATATACCACTACATGTACGCCAAATTTTGTGGTAAATGGTTGAGAATTTCCCGAAATATTATGTTCAAGTGCCAATTTTTCAGGCAGCGTTATTTTACAAAATGGTGTATTTAAAAGGCTGTAAATAGAGCTTTCAAATTCTTGCAGCAAATACTACCGGGATGTCAAGTTTATTTGAAATACGTTAGCTGGATCTATAAATATAGCAGTCGAACCTAAAATAATTATTCGACTAATTTCGAAAATATAGAACTGATGTCATAAAATAAAGTAAATTTATTTAGGCTTACGTAGCACTACTCGTAAGGCAAATCTGGCATGATGCTGTTAAGTAGTTCCCAAGATATTATATAATAGTTGTGTTTTCTTGTCTGGCGGTACCTTACAAAATTGCGCACAACAGAGGACGTAAATCAATGTATTTATTGCTCGCAGCCGAAACAAATAAATGTTTGGATTAAACTGAACATATTATTCTGTAAATATGTCATTATTAATCTCAAATGTTTTATTACTGCATTTAGAAAGCGAGGATCTGATCTACTTATCAGATAAGATTAGGGTGGCTTATCGTAGCACTTCTTGCCCGCCAAATTTGGCAGCAGTTGGTTGAGTTGTTCCCGGGATATGATGTAAGATTAAGTTTGCGCTATTCTCAAAAATGGTGGAATAATGAGATAATTCCTTTATAAATTTGCTGCTTTTATTGTGGGAGATATATATATATTATGAATGAAATTTATTTCTGATGCGTTCAACAGTATGTTATTATGTGACAGAACACAGTTGAATAAAATTCAATGGAAACGTTCAAAGAATTTATGAAGACACACAGAACATACGCAGGCACACAGATTGGTAAGTTATCTCATTAAAGGACAAGTTTACTTCGTAGCATGGGGCCACGGTGGCTGAGCGGTTAGCCTGCTCGCCACCCACCAAACTGAGCCGGGCTTAATCCCCGGCCGAGCCACTCCCTTATTTTCGAATGTAGTAATTTTGCCAGACGAGGTCGCTGCTGGGCGGGTTTTCTCGGAGTTTTCCCGTTTCTCCCGCCCTTGTATTCCAGCACTACTTCATTCTTATCTTGCTACATCTCATCCAACCCGCGAAAGGCAATGGTAAACCAGCGCGGTATCATGCTGCTTAGTTGCCATGGTCTCCATTCCCGCTTTATATCCTTGGTTCCGACCAACCTTGAGGTTGGAAAACCCCTTCCTTCTCCCCCTCACACACTCGCGCACGCACACACGCGCGTGCACACGCACTGCGTAGTATGATCAAATTATTACGAATGTAAAAACTAACTTTTCTTCCCGAAATAAACAAGGTAGCTCTGCTATATTTGCTTACGAAAAAGTAAGAGTTACATTGAAATTATGGTAGCTATTATCACCATTTATTGGAAATGGAAAGGGCTTATTAACGTCCCCTGATGTTATGGCTGAAGGATTATCAGGGTATGACTTACAAAATAACTTATGACCTAACTAAAACTAACACCCATGCCTTACCTAGCATTCGAACGCAGAACCTTACGAACCGCAGGCCAGCGGTGCACCAACCGACGGCGCCACGAAAGGTTGGCTTTATCGTCATTTATAAATGCATTAAAATTGATTGTTTTCCATGGATAACAAGTAAGATAAAATTTTGCATTTTATGTTGACAATTTTAAGTAAATTTTTTAAATATTACCTTTCTAATACACGTTAGAAAGATTCCCACAGGAATATTATTATAAGGGCTGGCAGTTTTTAAACATATCTTGCACATGTACACGTAATATTGTGGGATTTTGAGCGTGTAGTAAAATATTAGCTTTTTTCCATTTAACGAAAAACGGAAGACTTTCTTTGGTTAAATTTTCTCTGAAGAGTTTATGTTCTGTAGTCCATGGTTCAAAGAGGATGGATTTATATTAGACCACATATCAAATGAAGATACATCACCGTGTAACAGAAGATACTAAAGGAACATTTTGGCTGTCAGGTGAATCCTATTCTTTTAATAAAAGAATTACATAGTTTAACTGGCACGATATGCAAAACATTCCTAAATCAGGAGAGCAACGAAATGTCCCATGAGCTGTTTCAGTACAGTGCTAAATTTTCATTAAAAAAAAAATCTTTGCCTTTGTTTAGCACACATGCAATATGACAATTAACTAAAAAAATTCGAGCCAAACATCAGTGGAAAATACGTGATCTAATTTTCTCACTCTGAGTTACCAACACACCTATATTCTTCCTGCTTTTAATAATATTAATTATAAGTTTATTATTGTAATTTATACATAGAAATCAGGTAAAAATTCAATAAATAAAAATAAGGTACTTTTATGTTACACGCTTATAAAATACTTGTGATACGCGAAATATTTAGGATACAACCAAACACATCATACATGGGGTGATTTTCCAAAGGTGATTCGAAAAGTGTGAAGAAACCGCGAATAGACTATAGTCTCACTATTTGAGACTACCTTATGCATACAACGTAACATAAGCAAATATTATTCTAGAATGAACAAATTATTACACGGTTCGTTTAATGTCGACATGGGGAAATGTTACGTCCACGGATCAATTTTCAGAAAATTTGTTTGAGTGCACATTGGGGATGTGATCCAAGTAACGCATGGCCATTTATGGGCCGAGCGCTCGAAGTAACCACCAGTCACTTGCCAGTAGAATGAAATATAATTTTATTTACAACTTTGTATTTCGAATGACCGCAATGTTAGTATTGATAAGTTATAAGCTCGTTGTGTATTTAAAGTGTTTTAAATGCTGCAAAACTTCCAACACCCTAACATGTTTTGCGTGCTACTTAAAAAAAAGAACCAATGCATTTTGTAAATTATCTACATTGCTTTTAAATAGGTGAAATTGAATGTGCCAACTTCTTCCTATTCACCATCTGCTCTGGGTTCGCTCCTCGACGCTCTCCTCTCGTTCCGACGTCCTCACACGATTTCCGACGCAACTGACTCTTTCGGCATGGTGACAAAAACTCAATCCCTCTTCTCTTGAAAATTCGCTTATATCCTTTCTTGACTCCCTCCCTAAGACTCTACACGCGTCTTCCCTTGTTGGGATAGGGTGCAGAGGAGGCACAGAACAATCGAATACTTCATACACATGCCATGGTTCTTATTGGTGGAAGGAGGGATGACATGCACCCTCAAACTTACCCTGTCAACTCTCTTTCCGCGACCCGTGTCCCAGTTGCCCCGTGGTTAGCTAGGGGAGGGGGGGAGTGCCTGTGGTACCACCTTCAAGCTTGACAGCCATTTTGTCTTGTGCAACTAGAGGTGCTCTAGCTTGGCAATGCAATTTCTCCCGCTTTCCTACGTATTAACGTAGCGCCTCCCGGGTGCTTCGGCGATATGCCTGATCTTACTCGGTACAACCTTGACACGTGTAATTGCGATCCGTCCTCTGGGTTGACCTGTCCTGGCTGTCCATGTGTCTCGCGATGCGTGTAAACTGGTAGGCGCTCGCGGGGAGTATAATACGACGGGGAATAGAGCGAGGTTTCTACTCCCAATATGTGTTACACATCAACTCCACCCTGGCTCTGTGAAGCTGACCTAATTGCGCCAAATTTTCGGCTTCGGTTGCATCTCTGTCTGTAGATCTCATTCTGTAGCTGATGCTACGTTCGTGCGTCCGTGCTTTTTCACCTCGCTGCGTGGCAGCTGTGGCCTACCTTCCCCATCTCTCTTCTCCTTCCTCTTGTCCTTTCCCTCCAGTTAACCAAGGAGGCATGCCATGCAGTTCCTATCTAGCTAGCCTCCTATCTGCAAGAAGGGTCCAACTAACACTCTGACTCTGCTTACACATTTTCCTGAAGGCTGATTATTTTACAATTCACATATTATGTTTCATATACATATCAGGCCGATTTACTTTTTGAACTTGCTAAACAAACATAAACCTGGTATCACATACCTCGAACTCCGTACAGTTCTTATCCACTTTCTTACAGGGTTACAAACATTATTTTATTTTTTATAACACTATTATACACATTCCCTAAATTGATCTTTCCAGATCACTTAACTTCTAACGTAGTGGCGCTTCTGTGATTCAGTCCCCTGGTATGGTCCATACCGTATAAGAAGGCCACTTTCTGACAGTCAGTGAGTGGCAACTTAACGTTAATGAAACAAACAAAGCACCATTTACAAAATACTGTATCAGCTGATGTACGAACGAACAAAAGTTAAAATTACGTTGGCTATTCTGAGTGCACTGCCAATGCACATCAGAAAAGCAGAAAATGCGCGGATAAGAAAGAGTTCGTAGATTTATTAATACATTTTATTTTACGTGGTCACAAAACAATGGTTGTTAGCGTTAAAAACTAAACTTTGTGATAATGTAGTTATTTTTAGCTGCTCAAAATGAAATGTAGAATAGAACGATACGACGTGGAAAAGTTTACTGAAGTTGTGCTAACTTCAGAAAGCTTTTTCACGTCGTATCATCCATCTCAAACCTTGCTTTCAACTTGTCCATGATATTAATTCCAAAAGCATACAGAAATATTGCATAATATTGTTGAATTCTTTTTTTCTAATAATTTGACAAAACGACACGAATTTGAAATATATTTCCAGCCCGTAACATAAGAATTATCAACTTTATAATATACGCTATCTCTTGACCATAAAGAGAGTTACTCAAAACTTCGCCGTGACGTGTTGCGCGCTATCTATCGGATATTCTGCTAGTTATTACCAGCCAGAAATGAACCTCTTTCTTGCGCGATATATAACGAATTTAAAAACATATGCCAATAGTTATATTTTTCCACGAGCTCTGCATAATTTTTAAAGTTACATATATTTCATCTACAACAATTTGGAGTACAAGTCATTTATATTCGGCCGGTAATCGTTCGTCTACGTAAATTATACGCCATATTGTTCTCTAGAAACCCATCTCCTTGTTTCCGTAGAAAGTGAGACACGCGTGAATAGTTTTTAAGCAATTCTAACGTTATTCCACGTCACATATTTTTAACTTGTATATATTAGCTATAACATCCAAAGTGTAATAATAGATACAACAGACCGTCTCGCAAATTTTAACCCAAATTCACTATCTCGGACAAACTAAAAAAGAGTTATCAAATATCTAATTATTTGCAACATTTTATATTTTTAACTTTATAACCTACTTATATTTTTAGACAGATGTCAATCTTAAAATATCTTAAAATTTGTTTAGTATTAAAGTACAATGAGAAGTGGATTAGCTGACAGCGTGATTATAAAAAATACAGCCCCGACTTGACGGACCAGCTGATGGTGGAAGGATACGTAGTCAGATGTAAACAGGGGTGCTACATTCGTCGAGCTGTCAAAAAGTGGCCTTCTTATATGGTACAGAATATAAGGCGGAGACGTTCTTGATATATATGCAAACAGTTAAGATGGCAGACGGCCGGTTATTTTAGCACAGTTGGCTTGACAACATTAATGTTATGGTGACATAGTTCATAGGTCGTGAAAATAAAACGATACACTTATCTGCTAGGCTGAAACCTCTGTCCCCGTTAATGTTTGGCACACTGCCATTTTACAGAGGTTTTTCCGGCAGGCAGAAGGAACACACACTTAATATATCGCTAACATACACATGGTATTGCGTTACTTTTACGACGACTTCACAGGCTGTGGAAAGAAAACACACTCTTTTCTGAATATTTCTGCCGCCTCTTCCTTTTACAGGCGGTCTTGGAAAACAAACATATTTTATACACTGGGAATATACACACTATATTCATACCTTATACAGTTAGTACACTCAGATATAGGCATCCGGCCATTTTTCGGCTCTGGGGTGTTCTGCCCTTATTACTCGCTGCACAGATGTTCGGGCTTCTCACACATTCTAAGGTTACACAGGTAAAAAGAAATAAAAACACTTAGTCGCATTTCAGTTCTAGGGTGAGGTTTCAGTTCCAGGGTTAGGTAGTGCATGCTGTCCTACCTTTCTCTCACAGTGGATGACATGAGTAAACCAGCTTCCCTCATGTCACAAAGAGTCTGTTATTGGTGTGGTAGGCTCGGTTCCCTCATTCTGTACTTGCGACGGTCCCGGTAGAAACAGGGTTCCTCTCGGCCTCTGCAAATGCGCCAAGGTTGCACTCTCCTGGCTTCGATCCCCGTCGGACTAGGAGGCGTGTTTTCCCGCACTGGATCCCTGACAGCGTGCGGGGATGAAGTCTGCGTTGCCATCGTCTCGTCACCAGGATGTTGCTGCTCGTCCTCGGGTCGGCTGCTGTCACCCGGTACATCCTCGCCTCTCGGATTTTTTCTCGGGTTCGTTGCTTTGTTGGTGCTAACTCGTCTTGGGGTTGTGCCATACTCACTGTTTGTTTCATTTTATGCCCTATATTGTCTGTTATTTCACTCACGGTTTCTATTTCTTCGTCGTTTACACCGTCTACCTCTTCCTCGTTAACTTTCGGCCTCCACTGTCTTCCTCGCCCTCCCTTTATTCGGCTGTCCTCCCCCTTTCTCCCGCTTGCCTGTTCCCCTTCGCTCACCCTTCCACTTTCGCCCACTTCTTAATGCGTACCTTCTCCTTCACTCGTCTGTTTGCTTTCTCTTGCTTCGTCTTCGTTGCTCGCCTGTCCGCTTCCTCTCGCTTCGCCTGGTGCCTGCGTATTTTCAGCCAGTGAAGTGGCTGTTGTTTCGGGCTCCTTTATCGGCAGGTGCAGTGGTCCCTGCGCCCTTGAGACACTGAGATAGCGCGGAGGGGCAATGGTTGTCTTATCGTTTTGACCCTCTATCCCCGCGTTCTGGCTCACCTTTCGGTGACCTACTATTCCACTGAGGGTTTCCTCTGGGCTGTCTCTTGTAATTCCTGTGGGACCATTGGTGTAGGGTTCGGGTATAGGGCGTATCTGGTTCTGTGGCACCTTTCACATATTGCCCCTTTCATCGTCGACCCAATATACATTTCCATCTCTCGACTACTATATATGGCCCTCGACACTTAGGCACAAATCCCGCACAGAATTTCTCACTAGCTTGGCTTAAAGGATGGTTGTGTATTAATATGGGACTACCCTCGGGCAAGTGGTATCTGGCGGTCGTTTGTTCTGGGTATTTCCGCCGGATATACCGTTGTTGGTTTCTCTGAGCGGCCCCTGCTCTCCATATCGCCTCTCTTCATATTACTTCGGGGGCGGGAAGTTCTGTAGGTTCTGTTTCCCTCTGCCATTCTCTAGGTCTGCAGAGATTATATCCCAGTATTAGGAGGCTGGAAGAAGTTCCAATGACGTCATTGTGCCAAAGTCGCAGTGTATATAGGGTCTCAGGTACCTGTGTGTCCCATTGAGTATGATTCATGCCCATTCTTATTGGCGTACTCTTCTTTAATTCCTGATTCCGGCATTCGGTAGGGTTGGCCTGTGGGTGGTAAGCTGGAGTCGTTCAGTTTTCCGCTTCCCATGTCTCGCAGTCCTTTGTCCATATTACTCCCGTAAACTGGGTTCCAATGTCGGTTAACACGCAATTCGGTTACCCCCTCCGTGGAAATACCTCTCGCTCCATTTGCCGGATGATTGTGTTGGCCTCCTGATTGGGTGAAGAGAATGCCTCTGTACACCTGGAAAAAAGGTCGGTCATGACTAGGAGGTATCTCTTTCCTTGGTGTTTGCATCGGTAGGGGCCCATGATATCGATGGCGATGTGTGTCCATGGTGTTTTCAGCCGAGGGGGGGGGGGCCTTTTCTTTGGTGTAGGGTAGGCCTTGTTTCCATAACAAGTCTGGCATTTGGCGACATATGCCCTCACATCTCGACTAATTCCTTGCCATGTATATCTGTTGGTCAGGGCCCTTCAGGTCTTTTGAAAGCCCGGATGTCCTGTGTGGGGGTGATCATGGTGGAGTTCAGAGATACTGCCTTGTAGCTCGTGGGGACCCAGATTTTTCTTTTATCTGTTTGTGGGTGTGGTCTCGCCCAGATTATGCCATCTTTCCCTCGTACCGGTCTGGATATCTCCTCATTAACTCCTGTAATTTGGGGTCTGCCTGCTGTTGATCTCGTAACAGATTTTGGTTTTCGTGGAACTTTGCTAGGTGTAGTTCCACGTCATCCAACCATGGGAGTTTGGGTGTAGAGGGGGACAGCATTCGCTCCCAGTCGTCGGTTCCTGTCTCTTTGTTGGGCATCTGTGGTCAGCGGGACAAGGCATCGGGCAGATCGTTGTTCGAGCCCGGGTAATGCATGATGGTGAAGGAGAATGCCATTAACAATAATGCCCAACTACCCAATTTTGCTTTCTCGTCACTCTTGGTTTTCAGCCATGTAAGGTCATTGTTATCCGTTCTGAGAAGGAATGGTTGGTCCTCAAGATAATAGCAGTATTTGCGGACTGCCCAAATAATCGCCAAGCACTCCTGCTCATTGCTATGGTAGCGGAGTTGGGTCACGTTTAGCATTGTACTAGCATATGCTATAATTCGTCGCTGGTTCTGTGACTGCTCCTGGTATAGGACAGCACTCATTCCGGCTCTGCTTGCGTCGGTAATTCTGGCATAGGCCCGGTATAGCATGGTTATGTCGCCATATCGCGCCTTTAATATTCGGAATGCTTCTTCGTGTCTGTCTGTCCACTTCCAGCGAGTTGTTTTGAGTAATAGTTCATTGAGGGGGGCAATAATAGGGGCGACATCTGCTATAAACCCTCTGAGCCAATTACATAACCCCAGAAAACGTTTCAACTGTCTCTTGTTAGTTGGTACTCTAGCTTCCTCAATCTCTCTCACTTTCTCAGGGTTTGGATAGTTCCTGTCTGGGGTAATTATGTGCCCTAGGTATTCTATTTGAGTCTTCCCGAAGCGACACTTCTCCAGTCGGCACATGAACCCATGGAGTGCAATGCACTCCAGGACTTTTTGCAAGTGCACCTAGAGTTCTTACCATGTGAGCGAATATACAATGACATCGTCTAGGTATGCTAGGCAAAACTGGCCGCTATAGCCTGTCAAAACTGCTGCTGACATCAGTCGCTGGAAAGTAGCGCATGCATTCTTTAATCCGAAATGCATTACACGAAACTGCAGGTTTTCACCTTCTGGGGGTGTAAACGCCATATATTTCCTGGATCCTAGGTGTACCAGGATTTGCCAGTATCCACTGCGCATGTCTAGAGTGGAGAATATATACGTGTGTCCCCTAGGTCGTGGAGTATATTAGCCAGGTTAATAGTTGGGGGTGCTATAGGGCAATTGATATTGTTTAAGGCCTGGTAGTTGACACAAAAACCAGGTTCTCCATCTTTCTTTGGCACAAGTACCACTCTGGCGTTATATGGTGAATCAGTTGGAAATACTATTCCTTGCGATTTCATCTCGGCTACCTGGTCTTATATTATTTGCTTGCAGTAAGTGGACGGGTTACCTGGTCGGCAGTATATGGGCGGAGCATTGTTTACCCAGATTTCATGTTGAATGGCTGTGGTCTGATTTAATCTGCCTGTATGCTCGAATATGGCTACGTGAGTTTTGAGTATCCGCAATAATGTCCTCAGTTGGTCAGCCCTGAGTTGGTGGTTTACGTCTTCACTACAAATTTATTGTAATTTTCGCGGGTTTATTGGGGCTTCCCAGTTTATGGCCATCATATCCTGTTTCCCTAAATATAGTCGCTGTTGTCCTAAGTCGATAATGCAATTTTGACTTTTTAGCCAATTTTCCCTGCGGATAATCTCCTCCACTAAATGCGGTGCACAAAAAAATTCAGTTTGGACTGTTTCTACCTCTGTGAATACTGGCAATACAATAACTCAGTTTATGGTTAGTCGTGACTCAGACTGGGCTATTTGAATATTTCTGGAGAGATTCTACATTTGTTTTTTCTGTTCGGGAAGTAGCAACTGGTATTTAATGAAATTGCCAGTTGCAGCAATGTCTAGTACTGCCTTAATAATCTGGTTATTTACGTGGACTCCGATCCGAGGGGCGTGTGTTCCCGGCCTCAGATCGCTTAACATTAAAATTGGTTTCACCCTTTGTCTAATGCCGGGCCTGACGGGCGACTCTGTGTCCCAGTGGCAGCATTTCCCAGCTCCCTTTTCCACCCTGATGGTTCCCCTTCCCTATATCGAGGGAGCCAGCCATGGTGCAGGTGTCTCTCGAGGCAATACCAACACTTTGGAGGCAAGGAATGATCCTCTGCGCTTCTAGTGGGCCTGTTATTCTCTGCCGTTCGCGCCGCGTGGATGGTTGGCAGGCGTGTCAGAAAATTTGTTTTCTCCCCTTTCTTCGTAATCGAGCTCCGCCTCAATCGCTCTCTCCGCCAGTACCTGTACGCCGGTCGCTCGCGGATGTCGAAGGGCGCTTCTTATCGCTGGTAGCATTAACTTGGTAATTATATGCACTCCCTCTACCTCTGTACTTTCGGGAGCAATGCAGGAATACATTTGCGCTTTTCGCCTAATAAATACCTCTGATTCTTCCTGCCTTGGTTGTTTGTGTGTGTAAAAGTCTGTTCTTAAGGCGGTAAGAACTTCCTCCTCTGCGAATGTATTTATCAGGCGGAGGAGCGAACTGCTCCCAGCTAGTCACAAACTCGCCATATTTGTTCCACCAGATAAGGGCAGTGCCTTTTAACTGCTCTTGTGCCTTCAGCACCTACCGTTTATTAGGAATCCCTCCGGCCTTGAATTCGTGTTCATAATTATCTATAAAATACACCTTTTCTTCATGGGGCCTGCCTGAAAATTCGGGCAGCACTATTTCTTTGGGAATTCTCCAGGTTTGTTCTACATGGCTAGCAGGGGTGAAAAGTGTTCCCCTTCTCCTTGACTTTGTCGTGTTCGTTGCTCTCGGTATTGGTTGCCTTCCGTCAGTCGGAATGTCAGGGGCCAACCGATACAGTTATTACAATAGCGCTGGGAACATAGGCTGCACCAGACCCTGTATCGTCCTGTCCCACTACAAAATGGAACACTGCATGGCCCTAGTTGAGGACTTTCGTCTTCGCTTCCAACATCCCTCGTCCATAGGCTCTCTAAGGGTCCTCCGGCTATCGCATCCCTTCCCTCCGGTGTCTTGCTGATATGCGTATCCAACATACTTTTTGCCCGCCAACTATAGGAATCCCTATTTTGCCAGCCTAGTACCCTTGTCTCTTCTAGTGGGAATTGGTTGCTAGGCACCACAGTGTTTGAGACTCCCTGAAGTCTTTGGTTCATCCTGACTAAATCGGTAATTCGGTATGGTTCAGCCGGACTAGTTTGGTAATTCGGTACAGGTGAGACCCCTTTTCTCGGTTATAGTCTGATTCTTCATTCAATTTCTATAGACTTATCTATGTCCCATGTTGGGCGCCATTTTAACTTGATGCTATTCCCCACCTGTGGGTCATAGGGTCCTAAATAAAGGTAAAATAGCACAGACTGTATGGTGCCTGATAGGTTGAGGGTAAACAATAAGATAGTTTTCTGATGTTTCACTTTACTTGTTGGTTATTTTTTCTCGAGTTTACATATACAGAAACACTTCCGAGGTGTGGTACTCTATTTTGCTAACTCGGATTAACTGTGGGGAGCATCTAGGAGGTGGGGGGCTACTTTGGACGACGACTTGATACATAGCTCTGCTTGTAGTGCTTTTTATGTTGTCGGCTGTGTATGAGATCCGGTGATGTGGGCGGCCTTGGAAAATGCCCGAAGTTGGTGCCGTCTCATCTCGACTGCTGCTCTGGGTTCGATCCTCGATGCTCTCCTCTCGTTCCGACGTCCTCTCGCGATTTCCGACGCAACTGACTCTCGGCACGGTGATAAAACTCACACCCTCATCTCTCGTAAATTCGTTTTTATCCTTTCTTGACTCCCTCCCTAAGACTCAACACGCGCCTTCCCTTGTTGGGTAGGGGTGTGGAGGAAGGTACAGGGCAATCGAATACTTCACACACGTGCCATGGTTCTTGTTAGTGGAAGGAGGAGTGACCTGCACCCTCAAACTACCCTGCCAGCTCTCTTTCCGCGATGAGTGTCCTCGTTGCCCCGAGGTTAGCTTTGTGAGGGGGGAGTAGTGCTCGTGGCACCACTTTCAAGCTTGTCAGCCGTTTTATCTTGTGTAACTACAGGTGCCCTAGCTTGGCTCTGCAATTTCTCCTGCTTTCCTACGTATTTACATAGCGCCTTCCGGGTGCATCGGCGATATGCCAGCTCTTACTCGGCACAACTTTGACATGTGTAACTGCGATCCGTCCTCTGGATTTACCTGTCCTGGCTGTCCACGTGTTTCGCGACGCATGTCAACTGGTAGGCGCTCATGGGGAAGATATTATGGCGGGGAGGTCAGCAATGTTTCTGCGTTACACGTCAAACTATTCAAACGTCCGGTTTTGCATATGAATTGTTATACACAGTTATTCTAAACGAAAGCCACATAGGAAATAAATTACACCGAATATACAAATATTATTAATTTCATTTTGTATTCAGATTTTAACAGTTATGCATCCCACGTGTGTGAAGATATCAAAATGTTCTTATCAAAGATTATGTACCGGAGTTTTCCTTGAATGAAAACTGAAAGTGGCGTGGAAGACAAACTTCCTAGGACGGTGGACAGCAGGGAACATCGAACTTACGACCTCGTAAATACCAGCCAGGTATGCTACTGCATGATGGATTGCGCTCCATGGATGGAAAGAAACCTGATTTATTGAAACTAATTGTATTTATTTGTATTAATCGAAAATATGAACCGCAAGTAGCCCTGAACATCTAGTCTAACTCGCAGATTTCAGAGACCAAGTTGCTCTTGGATAGGGTGAGTGAGTGAAGATATTTCGGTGGCTCTTAACAGCAAAGTCTTAAGAGCTGATGCGGGTGATTTAAGTGCGCATGGAGAAACGCCGGAATGAAAGGGTGGGAAAAACGGGAGACCCCCGATAAAACCCACTGACCAGTGGCATCGTCCGGCACGATTCCCACATGCAAAAATCCAGGAGTGACTCGGCCGGGGATTGAACGCTGTTCACGATGGTGGGAGGCAAGCACGCTAATCGCTCAGCTACTGCGGCTTCCTGGGAAAGCGGAACGGAGAATAAACACTCATTTTCTGAATCAAACAACAAGCCCGGCAGTCACCTGGACTGATTTATTTCACGATTGCCGGCCAAATAAATCTATCCTGGGACTTCCCCAATGCAAGTGAAATGAGTTTCTACAGCACTTGAAAAATCAGCATTCAAGTGATTAAAATTACATGGAACGTAATTTTGTCATTTTATTTTTAATCTTGTTTTTCATCCTGTGTCCTTGTTGTATCGGCATAGTAGGCCCAAATTTCGGGAAGTGTTCATATTATAAGTCATTTCGGATATAAAAACTGTATATCACATATTCGTAAATACCAGCACTTCCACAGTAAATATGCATGGAGACAGGATGGACTTAAATTAGGTAAATGTCAAAATACTTTTTAAAAATTATGTTCTTTGCTAAATTGAATGTTAAAAGAAATTTTGCAGACGAAGAAAAATTAACGTAATTATTTACTCAAGTCTAAACAAAATTTAAATTAGGTTATTGAGGTTAAAAGTTTTAAACAAATAAATAATGTGAATAACAATAAATTTTATGCATACTACAAAGATGACCAAAATTTTAAAGAAACCGCTAAAATTACTGCAATAACTAAATTCCATGCCGGTAATGTATACACTATTTTAAAAACGTGTTGGGTTAATTAACAGACCGCAAATATATATTAAAAAATCTACGTATTAATTAAGTGATATACAGACTACTTGAAGGAAAATGCATGTAATTAAACCTTTGTTCGATTTTGAGTAAATTTTGCGCAATTTAAAATTGTAACAATTGGGTATTTTGTTGTATATTAAATAATTTTCAAAATCATTGTCATCACTTTGATTGTCTCACAATACACTAGTCGATGGGAATATAATTGTTACACATACTATGCTTATTTTAAGTGAAATAAAATAAAAAAGTTTTACAATGTTAAGTGTTAAAATTATTATAATTTTTATTTCAGAAAAAACAGATTGATTTTTTTTGGTTAGTATTGGAAAAGTAATTAATGCTTTATAGTATATAATATTTTGATACGCCTATGTCATATGAATGTGGTAATTTCGTATAAAATACGTCCGTAGAAAGAGAAGATTTATTTTTCTTAACGAGGACAACAAACTAAAATCCCGTAAAGCGATAAAAACATTTATTCTTCTGAAACTGTTGTTTGCAAAGACCACTGTAACATACATCACGTAGGGTGAAGTTATTCATTTTGTGTGCTCCCCATAATTCGTAAATTTAAATTTTGTTCTTTGTTTGTTTCTCTCCATGGTATTTATTCAGTGGGGAAATACTTACATGTTAATGTACACTTGCTTTGTATGTTGCTGTTCGTGCGAAGCAAACACTTTTAGTACTTTTTTAATTTCATAAATATTTGTAACTTGTCAAATCGATTTCCAAATTGGTACGCTGGCAGATATACACTGTCTAATTTGGAGTACTAAAAATGAATTGAACACTTATCGCTCATTACTTCTTTTTAAAGGGCAGCAATAAAGCCGCCTTCCACACCTGTGTTTTAAGCACTTTTGCCCTAATAAACTGCTATGCATAATTCACCGGCAATCGTGGCATAAATAGTGAGAGCTGAAGGAACTCACGCTTGGAATATTAAACTTTTCTCAAAACCAAATTGATATTTAGCAAGAATAACTTCCACATCTATTTATGTAATTTACTTACACTACTTTTAACAAAAAAAAAGTGGTTTGCTCTATTTGATGTACTTTAAAACGTTAACTATGTCGTAATATACAAGGGGAGCTCCAATTTGCATGTTTACATCCATCACAATTAAACACTCTTCCGTTAGTGAATGCGGAGAACAAACTATATAGCTAAGCTCGGAGTGACCGTGGCCTTTGTAATACACAAATTCTCATTTGGTATCACTGCATCTCACCAAATGACAAGACAGTTAAGGAAACGTAAAAGCATTCTGATGAATCATTGCTGTGTGTAGGGCAAACGGGTGGAATAAAGGAGAAGGAATTAAGAACAAATTGCTGTCAAAAGAGATAGGACTGTGTAAGCCTTGATGTACGCAAATTTAAAGTGCATAAATTCAAAGTAGTGAATACAGACACTATACGAGTTATTCCTTTTGGATATAATACAAAAAAAGAGGAATTTAAGAAGACTATTGAGTGAGTGTGTCAGAAGAGTAATAGGTGAGAGGAACGTAAATTTGATTACTGGATACCTAAAAATCATTAGAAAGGTAGAGGACAAAATATAGCCAAAAATTAAAATTCGATAGCATTAAAAATATGTGGGCCATTCAAGATCTAAAGTCTCATTTTTTGTCCGGGTATTGTGTGAAAATAAATATATGCGGGTTATATGTAGTTTTCTACACACTATTCCTGAATGCGTGACACAGATGGAGCCACTGTATGACACATGCAGCTCATGTGGCTGCTACTAGAGTGAGAAGAGTTTTCAGGACTTAAAATGGTGACGTCCACTGCACCGGAACAGTGTGGTATCGTCCGTTTTCTCCACTTGCGTGGCGCGACTCCCCATATAAATTCATCGTCAGTTGAGTGAGACATGCGCTGATGACGTAATTGATGTGAAAAATGCGCGTTCGTGGGTTCAACAGTTCAAAGAGGGCGAAATGTCGTGTATGACAACGAAGTGAAGCAGCCTCGGTCCAAACCAGACGTACTGACGACATGATTGTGCACGTGGAGCAAACTGATTTGGAGGACCGGAGATTTGGTGAGAAATATAGCGCCTCCACAATTGGCATTTCCTGAGTGTTGTTCACACCATCCCTTATGAAGACCTGAAAATGCGGAAAGATTCTTCAAAGTGGGTGCAGCGAATTTTGACCGACGAACACAAGGCTGCACGCGTGGCAATCTCTCAGACTATGTTGACATGTGATCACCCCATCAATGTTTTTTTTATCAGTTTTTATAATGGATGAGGATGACCCAAGGATGGCGTTTTTCAATTCTGAAACGGAACTACATTCGGCGCAGTATAAGCATACTGACTTACCGTCACCGAAGAAATTTGCTGCTAAAACCTGTGTTGAGAAAATAGCGGTAAACACATTTTGGGACAGCGGAGGTATAATAAGCCCTTTCTGTCATTGAGAAGAACATTGTAAATGTGTTTTTCCGCCAAGACAACGCTCCTGCTCATTGAAAAATCGCAACTCAGGAGTTTCTTCGCAAAAACTTAGAAGTGGTTTATCATGCTCCCTACACACCTGACCAAACTCCTAGTGATTTTTTACATTATTCAGCGATGAAGTACACTCTCCGTGGTAACACATTTTCCACTCGGGTCACACTTGCATTAGCGATATTGCGGTGGGCACAATACATTGAAAAAAAAAATTATTTTATCAACAAATAAAGTTTCGTTTTATAAAATAAAATCCTTAACAAAACCTACAACAAATGGTCACGAATAATATTTATAATTTGGATATAGCATTAATGCCAAATAATTATACAAATCTGGAAAAAAAACATTTCATTAATACGCAAATAGAAATGACAAGAAAGCCTGTGCAACTACTCTGTCTCCAAGTATAATTATACACTGCGCAGCCAAACATTTTAAAAAAATTCTTTGCAATATGAAAACATATTTTATCAGTGGGATTTAAGCTTTAAAACAGAATACTAAAGTCACATTTTTTTTACTGAACCTTACCATAGGCAAATTGTTAATGAACGACAATAAACTTTTTTTGAAAAGCGATAACCTTTTTTTCTACTAGACACATTACTTGGAATTTTATTGTCAACGAGTATAGTTAAAATCCTCATTAACAGTTTTGCAAGAACACAGCAGATTACAAACCAGAACAAGAAAAGGAAGACTGCAGTCACTTTCCTAACATCGATAGGCTGCGTTGCTAGAGACTCCTGTGAAACAGACGATTTGACTCACAAAGGGGACTCTTTAACTTACAACCACGGAGGTCACTACACCTGGACACAAATTCTCCACATAATGAAACAAATAATATTAAAAATATCATACACAAAATATTTGTCTCGTAGTCGTAAATATTCCCTGCTTATATTGGCGTGAAGATTCTTTAATTTCCTTACAGCCGTACAGACATGACCGCAAGCCGGCTGAAGAGACAACTCTAGGAATTTACAGGACATGTGACTGTGACCAGCGGTAACCTATAAAATGGCAATTGTGAGTAAAAAAACTAAATATATATTTTAATTATCTTGATGGTTCTAGTGCTTGCTTTCAAAAGAATTTACAACATTCAAAATAGCAGTGGGTGATGAAATGCTCCGCTGCTCGTTGACAGACCAAGCGCGAACCTTGGGTGAAGGAACTTGACGCACTGGCTGCCAATCACTGCACAAAATAAAATAAACGTTGTTAATATCTTTCATTGTAACATTCAGTAGCCACACAAAACAATTTTATTTTAGAATTGTTTGCATAAAAACATTATAAAAAAAGTTTTACAATCAAAACCAATAAACAAGAATGCATAAAACTCGATGATAAAACAATTTGAAATAACATAACTTAGTGAGCAATTACACGAATAAAAACTGGAAGGCAACCGTGAAACCTCGCAATAACTCTCCAAGCAAAAAATGGCGACGAAGCAGGAGGGTACTCGGATAAACAGACGATAAGCGATGATATCAGAGTGAGATATTTGGGGATGCTCCAGCCTATATATATCCTAGCCAAATGGTAGGGAAGTGCAGAGTGATTTAAGGAATGTGGTATGTGCAGAGTAGGGACCACCATAGGAGACTTCCCCTCCCTCCTGGACAAGCATTCTCACTGGCCAACTTCTTCTCCTTCCATTCTTATTTATTTTGCCAGAAACAATGTGCAATATGAGGTAACTATTTTTGGCCGGGCATTTTTATTGGTTGACTTCTCCTTCCACCCTACTTTTTTCACACTAACTATATAGCGATGGTATCAGCAGAAAAATACCAGGTGAATTTGGGACAACCAAATCTGTTGACATCACAGGCAGGGGCGCATCTGCCCCCTCTTTCCCAGCACCATGAAACTTTAACAATTATTTAAATTAATAAAATTAGATTTAATAACATTTTTAATATATAAAAATATAAGCATGCTACCATGTATTATTAATTATTATTTCAATTTTGATACAAAAATAGTCGCAAAGAGTGTCGTCACATATTGTAATTTCAGTTTTAGAAAAATGTGTTTATCCTGAGACAGTCGCTGTCCATGAAGAGCGAGTAGGAGCAATGCAGCGCGCTGTGAGGCCGCGCAGCTGGCACTCACCCTGCGACAGCGACATTTCTCGCCGGGCAAAGATAGCGCACATACGTCCCCTCGTCGTGCTGTGAAGGCGACGCATACTCTCGTCCGTGTGGCTTGGCAGGGCAGGAGTGTCTGGACTCGCCTCCTCTCCAGAACAATATCAATATGAAACTATTTAACGTGAAAGAAAACTTAGCTTTTAGTGCATACACATTCAATGAGTATTGGAAATAGTTCTCCGTCAGATTTCATTGCATTGCTAGTTTTGCACAAAAATATTTACACGAGAAGCATAAATACTGCATTTGCCCCTTTTCTCAAACCTCGAAACAATTAAAAAATCATACAACATGTTCACAGAACTACGTATCAGTCCGCGTAGGAAAAACACTTCATGATTTAAGGAGCCAGTAACCGCACTATCTTAGCTTTCTGTTTTTTTTTTAACTCTTACATTTTTATAACAAATGCTCTAGTGCTTGTAAAATATGCTGAGGTTTACCTTAAAATATATTTTTCAAATACATAAGTGGCGGGAATATAAACAAATGCGGCGTCAAGCATAATTACTCAGCTCAGGTGGGCAGGCTCTTCAATATGTTACGTCTCTGAATAAAAATGCCGTTTCTAAGCTATGTACGAGAGCTCGGTTATGGGTGTGAAATGTTTTGAAAAGCCAACTTCATCCATGTTTCATACACAAAAACAGTCAATCTACGTATAATGATTTACACATTGAANTCTACGTATAATGATTTACGCAGTTCTATTTGCAAGTTTTAAAAAAATCACCACATGTATTTCGTTGGGTCGTGTATCATATTTTATCATTAATTTATTGGATAAATTGAAATGTAGCCTATATTTTATATGCAAATAATGTAATAAGGCGTGTTATTAAGAAATACGCGCATGAATGTGGTTCGTTGTCTCTAATTGTATTTTCATGAAAGTAGATCATTAGCAAGGCTTCGGAATGAACTTTAATGTCTAAGCAAGAAATTGCTAACAGACTGTAATATCTACGGACAAAGATTGGGAATAATTTACGTATGATGCAACACAAGATACGTGTTAAATAATATATCACGTGCACTGCTACATCACCAAGCCATAAAATAACCCCAAAACTGCCGCGTTGTGAATGTTGTTCGAGCCGTAACATATAAACAAATAGTCTTAAATTTAAATGTATTTTAAGGCCTAACCATTTTTGTAAAAATAATTTTTACTGCTAGACTGTAAACAAAATGCTTCTGTTACTAAAGAGCAAGTCTTTTATAGTTTGTGTGCAGAATACCATCAAGTAATTATCGGGAACGCACTCAGGGTTTGGGAATGTACTTTAATGTCGGAACATGCAGATAATATTCATGGACAAATAGGGGGAAAAAATTTACGCATGATGTAACACAAGATACGTGTTAAATGTTAATAAGTATGCGCTGTTAACATGTAAAATTTGGCTCTAAAATACCCGCGTTGTGAAATTCGTTCAAGTTTTGACGTATCCAGAATGCATGTCATGTATATATGAAAAATCATAAATTACAGTTTATCATTTAGCGTGAACGGATCAAAGCTTTTTATCGAGGATTCTCTATTGTATAAAATCAGTAATTTTTTTCAAATATTAAATATGTTTTATTTCTGTGTGCTAGCGAACACTAATTTGTTTCTAGGCCGGAAAAAGCAAATTATATTTTAATTAATGTTTATTATATTTTTTTACATAAAAAAATATTACAGAAGCCTTAAGCATTTAAACCATGCTTTATCCAATCAGATTCAGTGAACACAATTGTGTACTCTTACGCACGTTTAGGTAAATTTTCGTCTGTAATGATCAATAATGTAACATGTGGGTAAATTATTCGCAAATAGTATTACTTCTCTAGGTCATAATTGATTCATATTACTGAAGCCGAACATATAGTCTACAATGGCAACAAAACAGTGTTGTGTCGACGAGTACAGTAACACATGAAAATATAAAATTAAGTGGGTTTGAAATGGTTAGCAAAACCATTAATACTTGAAATTATTAAATTTAAAAAAAAGCTACAAAATAATATATATGAAATATGTATGAAGTGTGAGTGAAGAGATTTGGGCGGTTCTTAACATAGAGGTCTTGAAAGCAGATGAGTGTGAAACGACATGTGTATGGAGCAGCGTTGGAATGAAAAGGTGCGGGAAGAAACGGGAGGTTTTCCAGTAAACCCGCAGGTTATTGAAATGCTTGTAATACTAAGAATTAGGAAATTTGTAAAATTTTTACTCAGCTACAAATTTTATACTTTCATTTGACCGGCGCATAAATAAAGTGTTTATGCACATTTTAATGTTAATTTTACGTGTGGTCGAAGAATACATAATTTGCTTAAAAGTAGTCGATCTCAAGCAGGGCTTTCAATAGTGCTAAGTTTATCGTGAACAGTCTGTAAGTATTCCTACAGCTTATTACAGAACTCTAGCGACTGACGGCTGCTTGCAAGCCGAGCTAGTGTATTTTCAAGAAAGTGCTTGTTTCTTCACGACTGTACGTAGCTATTTGTTTCCTGGTGAGGAACATCAAACGGTGAATTGTTATTCCATAGATGATTTATACTGCAACTATTTAGAACTAGGAAATAAATCCACGGCCCTTTATTTCAAAACACTCTGACTTCAAGGCACTTCTTTATTTAAGACTATTCTTGTTGCGTGTTTCAAGGGGGACATTTGGTTGTCATCTTGGAATAATATATTTACTCTCATTACTTATTTTTGAGATTCATATTTTAAAAGTAACTTTTTAGGTCAACGAACATTATTTAAATATATTTTAGAGACCGTTGGCGTTTTTCTTTTAGTAGGTCTACTACTATCGAGTCTGTAGCAATTCTCAGAACATCATCATTCATAATAATTTATTTCGATCTATCCCAAATGGTAAACAAAAAAAATGCACACCTCTGTCTAATCAGTAATTCAATCCTCTGAGCGATATACTGTGTAAGTAAAAAATAAACTTCGATAATGATTGCAGAATACATTTAAGAGCTAGTAACACCACAACGATTTATCTTTCCTTGTCTGGAAAGCCGATGAGGATGAAGCGAGGTGAGAATGAAGCAGTGCCGGAATGAGAAGGCGCAGGAAAAGGGAGATCCCGAGAAAACCCGCTGGCAATACGGGAGCGACCCCATAAAATATGACTGTTTATTCACTAAGATAGAAATTTTGCTAAATAAGGAATTGAAAAAATATGTGTACTGAAAATCTCTTTTGATTACATACAAGATCCAGTAAAAATTTTAACATTGAAAAAAACACGGAAAAAAAACCCACTGAAATAAATTTTTACACACTATTTATTTCGTGCACAGTCAATACAGAATACAAAATACATCTATAAGACATCTTAATTTTTCGAAATTGTAAATATTCCATACTTTTTTTTTACTGAGGTTAACTGCAGAAATTTATACATAGCACAATTTTAGTAGACTGTCACATGCAAGGCTAAGCAGTTCGCGAATGATGGTAAACATTAGCTTGTTGCAAAAGGCAGCACCTGTCTCAGGATTATGGCGATGTCCGTCGTCTCGGCCATTCAAGCCCCCTAGTCACCAGTCGGTCGTCCACCTCATCATAGACGCACTGCAGATCTTTCTCCTCCTTAACAGTCGACTTCGCGACTTCTGCGCGAAATGCCAATGCTGCATGCCGCTACCATCGCAGGTCTCGGTGTAGGTGCGCAGATATCCATCTTTTGCTATGAAACTGTAATCCATGCAACCGTACACTGGCTTGGCATTGACATAAATGTTCGTAGGAGAGAATGGAGTCATGGTGACTAACAGACCTCAAGGCGACGATTAAATGAGTGCACCGATTTTTCACATCTTGTATACTATGGGTACTGCTCAGGTGTCAAACCATATTAAAAACTAAATTATCGTATATTTCGGGTGACTTCATGTATACTCATATGCAGCAGATTCCCGGTGAAAGAACGAGGCGCACTATTTGCGCAGCAGCTGTGCGTTCCTTCACGCACATGTCTAGTCAAGTTCTGGCGTGTCGAAGAAGTGCCGCTGGTCGTCGTAAAGTTTAGCCAGTTTGCGCAGCGAACGCTTTTGCTTGGCTCATATTATTATCTTCCTATAATCTTCGGCAAAACCTAGTAACATTGATAGTGGCACTCTCTCCTCGAACTTGCCATCTGCGCAGATGTTAACTTTGTTTCCATCTTCCATTCCCCAGCCTATCATTTTTACCATGTCAAGATTGTTAGGTGTGAGGGAGAAGTAGTTTTTATGATGGTGGTTAAGCCCACTTCCCACATTTCATCAATAGTAACACTGTTCCATTCGTACATTATTTACTCTAAAAGGTGGAGTATACCATTGCGAACGAACTCCATGGTGGTGGGGTGGGTACCAGTCTCTTACGTGAGCGTACCTCAGATACACAGGAATTAATGAGAGGGCAGGGTGTGGAAATTAAATGACGTTGTATCGGGATTTGAACCTCACACCCGAGGACGTAGGGGCTTGTCAGATACGGCTGATAGCAATGCAGCTCAAACTTGTTGATATTAACGTCAAATTCTGCCTGCTAGGCCAGGTACAATATGTTGTCGTCTTCCATGCCTGTTCACTTTCAGCCCTAGGCTGTAGATACACTGCTCGTTGGCATGCGTTAGCATGCTTGTGTCTCGAGCTCTACTGGTCCCGGGTTTGGTGCTCTGCTCGACTTTATAACGGTACATCTAGCGAAACTCAATCCCATCCTTTCAGGTGCCGATGCAAAGTGATTTCTTTGTTTCTGAAATCTATCTGCTTATCATCCTGATCGACGATCGTCCCGACTACTTCGTGCACGCTCTTCGCGATCGCGGGAACATAAATTAAACTTTAAGGAACTTTGTGCAATGTATTGCTGGTTCTACCATTGACATAGCAGCAAAATAACAGTTTATGTGTATCATTTTCACCAAAATTTGTTCACTGCTCGCGAGGATTCGTGTATTTTACTAGCTGCGTAGATTCGTGTCTCGAACCCCAGCATTTGCCCGATGGTATCTGTTTCAGTGAAATCGATACCAGCACTGCAAAATATTTCTGACTTCAGCTTTTTTGTGTTACCATGTAATTTGAAAGTCACATCCGATGGCACGGATTTCTTAATGGAATTGGCGATTTCCTTCAGTCTGTATGCACCAGTGGGAATCCTGATTTCCTTCACGTCTCCTGCCACTACGTACCAGAATGCAGAATTCACATTTTCTTCTACGTTGGAAATGGAGTTGTAAGTTTGAAAATCCATAAGTTCGACAACTCACTCACCTTCCAGCTCCAAGGTCAGATAAAATGTCGCCCTCAGGTCAGATGTATTACCACTTAGAATAACGGGGACCGATAGACTGACTAGGGAATATAGGCACGAACACCTTTTATGTAAAACGTTTATCGAACAATTATTGACCTACGATTCCACCACACCAGAAATCTCAGACACAAGTGTCGGCAATTCCACGTGTTCGGCAATTGCTTCATCTCGAATTTGTAGGTCAGTTTGCAATTTTTAGATACAGCTGCAATTTGGGTGGTGGACACACATTATCGAAACTGTCATAATATACTGTATGATGACCATGTTTGACATATGTTACCTAGTGTGTATTGGGACTGGATATCATATCCAGTTTGATTACGGCACGTTCGTCACATTTGGTTTTAGGGGGCAAAGCATCTCGCATGAAAATACTGCGAAAGTGAGGTATTTCCAATTTGTGTGCAAACATTTCCAAATTCACATTCGTGAGGGGCCTTTTCGGTAGAGATTTCATTAGCGCCTCCTCCTACTGCGATGCTTTATCTTTCTCGCACCTCCTCATATTCCACCTGGGTATAGCCTTCATATTTAAAGTCCTTGGGCGTTTTTTTACCTATGGCGATAGCTTCCAGTTTATGGTTCTGGCGACAGTTTTCCTCCAATCGCTTATGTTCATTTGAGGCATGTTTCACCGCACTAACGATATTTGTTATGGCCCTGTCGATACCGCCCAGAGCACCGATTGCAGGTATAAAGGCAGGAAGGAATCCTCCCACATTTTTCTTCCCTCTCCTATTGGAACTTCGTCTCGCTTTCTTCGCCCGGATGCCCATCTTCTCCTTGGCTTTCATCACATTGAAAATGCTACACTGTTATTTTTTCACCGAGTCTGGTGTCCGATGCGCGATGTATTTCAACCGCCCTATGCACGTGTATCTCTTGTTTTCGTGGTGCCTGGCTTGCAGATCCTTGTACTGGGAGGGGACGATATTGTGCCACTTGCATGCCTCGTCCAGCACGTTGATGCCCATAACGCTGTGTGTCAACCTTTTAGTTAGTTTGATTTTTGGCCTACCGAACCTGTATCCAGGAATGTGCACCTCGAAGGTAGATTGTTTATCAGAATATCGACGATATATCTTCCTGGTTTGGCTTTCTTCTACGAGTCGTCACATTACTGTACTTCGAACGGATATATATCCGACCTCAAAACCTTTTTTTTTCAGTATCATTCTAGAATTGTAACAGTACTGATATAAACTACTAATGAAACATCTTTGTCGTTTCTGCAGTAAAGCATTCACAGCATTGCGAAATTTATGACACGAACTAAAGATCTACAAAGCGAAATGTTCATGTGTGACTTTTGAGTGCAAAATCTTCCAGAGGCAGTTTACTCGGATGGATGATTTAAAGAGACATTCTAAAACTGGTAGCACTGATTCTGTGCAATCTCTTCATGCTCCACAATCACCCCACAGTCGCTCTACAATCACTCCACCTATTCCACATGCTCTGCATGCTCCACAATCTCTCCACAAGATAGTAGTGGAGATATACATATTACCAAGCAAGATGTTAGTCTTCCCATCCACATCACCGAGGAAGATGTCGAAACTTCACACGATGCATGTCACAGTACGTTGTTGCCCAATACAATGAGAGGAATAATTTTAGGACCATCGGGAGGTGGTAGGACATGTGTGTTTCTCATCCTTTTGGAGGAACCGAATGGTCTTAGGGGTCGAGAACATGTACCTGTACTCCAATTCGCTCCAGTAGCCGAAATACCAGCATCTGGCACGTGTACTGAGGCTGTGGAAGGCATACACTATTTCCTTTGCAGCGATAACGAAGCCATTGTGCCACTGAGCGACCCATTGCCAAGCTCAGTGGTAATTTTCATGGATGTGGCATGTGAGAAACAAACTTGCATCCAGGAGTACTTTAGCATGGGGCGGCATGCGATCGTGGACTGTGTGTACTTCAGCCAAACATATTCACGCATTCCAAAACAGTTACTACACGATAATGTGAATTTCCTTATGTTGTTTCACATGGACCATACTAACTTGCACCATGCGTACGATGACCACGTCAATACGAACATGATGTTCGCAGAGTTTAATGATATATGTTCTTTGTGCTGAAATGAGGAGTACTATATATTGGTGATCGATAAGAATTGGTCAGTACAAAAAGGAAGGTACTGGCGTGACTTCCATCAGTTTATAAAAAGACTCCGAACATGAGTGACAATACAATTTCCAAGTTGGTACACGGTTTACACTCCAATGATAATGATGGAAATGAGCTGATGTAAGCTCGCCTCGCCACTGTTCGCAAAGGCCAGTTGCTTATTTGGCAAAAGATCAAGGGCATGGAAAATGAAGTAGTGGAATATTTTGTGGTTATCGACCAGCATATAGGAGGTGCAGAGGCATGGATAATACACCTGATAAATGTTTCGTTAGTGCGAAAATGGTAAGAATCGAAGACTCTTAAAAATATGTTAATGTCCAAACTTGCTGCCAAAACCAATGCTGCGAGGCATTCCAAGAAGTTGCTGGATGCATGCATCGACCGACTAGAAAAGATCAAAAATTTAATTTTCTCTACTTGAAAGTGAATATGTATACATGCCGGTGTGGTTGTGTGTCTATTCCATTCATTGAATAATTGTGGACCTAACTGAACTAAATACTGAGTTGAAGCAGTACATCTTTGTTGTTCGTGCAAAATATCTACTCACGAAAAGTAACAGACTGGCTCTCGAGAATCGAACAGAAGAGGTTTACAGGCTAAAAGCAAGACCTCTCGACGAACATGGTCGACAGTGCAAGGAAGAAGCTTTGCCTTGGCCGGATATCAAACACAAAATCAAGGTGGAAGGACCGACCCCAATGCGTTAATGGAAAGGAAGTACAGAACTGCCCGAATCGGAAGACGTAATAACTAACGACGAAGATTATCTGCCCCTGATATATTTAATGCATGCGCGAGAAAAGAATCGATCACGGTAGCTTGTACCCGAGATGAGCATCCTGGTCGGGTATTACATCGCTTCCTACCACGATCGGAACAGCGACAAGATTTATGGCCCGAGACACAACGATATAGAATGGTTTCTCGGAAACATGTACGTAATGTTTTTTTTTTCCGGGAAATGTGATGCAGATCGACAATTGGAAGGTGCAGATGACGCATTGTCTGTGCGAACTTTTGTTTCGTAGGCATCCCAGACACTATATCGTATCGGATTTACACAAGTACCGTCGGCTGCTACAGTCCAGTTGAGCTCATTACGAGAACGATTACCTCTCAACATGGCGATTTAAGGACACGACTTATATGAAATTCGGCATTATTGTGGGACTGTTTCCATAATTTTCCACGATTGATCGAAGCTGTTGGATCGGGTCTGCTGCTGCAGAAGATCGATGCAAACACAAGAAGGACTATGTGTTTTGTGACGATCCATACGAACTCGTCGATAGTCTGTGCCTACTGGTCTCTTCGCAGTCTATGGGAAACTAGTCGCACACCAACAAGATTATATCCATCATCAAAGAACTTGCTGAAGCTGGCTACATTGTGAGATAACGAAATATGCCATTTCTGGGGAATTTTACGGGTCGGCCAGAATGAATTATCCTCGGAGAAAGTACATAATGAAAGGGCTGGACGATACTTTCCAATCCGACCTGATCGAAATGCAAGTCTTTGCTTGTGCGAAAAAGGGCACCGCTACATTTTGAACACAATAGGCACATTTTCCAAATTTGCCTAGGCCAGACCTCTAATGTCGAAGAATTCACGTGACATCACCGACGCCATGGCGGATGTGTTGAGCAAAGGACGCATACCAAAAAATCTCCATACCGATGATGGTGAAGAATATTTTAATGCTTCTTTCCATGCACTGATGAAAACGCTCGTCATAAATGGCTATTCCTTATTTTCTGGACTCAAGGCTAGCATTATCAAGCATTTTCACCTTACTCTGAAAGGCAAATTGTGGAGGCATTTCTCTGCCAATGGAAACTACAAGTGGCTTGAGCTACTGCCGAAACTTGTCCTAGTATAATTCTATACTTCATTCTACTACTCGCATGAAGCACAAAGATGCCAAGTAGGACTCCCTGCTTCGGTACATTTATGCTAATCCGATGAGGAGGGACCCGCGCAAGCATAAAGCCAAGATCAGTGATGTGGTGCGCATCTCCAAACATCATGGCATTCTCTACAAGATCAATTATCACAACTGGTCGGAGAATTGTACAGGCTGGTTCGAATGCGACATTGGTACTCACACATGTATTACCTCGAGGAACTATGCTGTGAACTCATCGTCGGAGGCTTTTACACAGAAGAGATCCAGACCGATTTTTATTTAGTGGAAAAGGTGCTGAAATGGCTTAATAAATATAAGTACATGAGGTGGCTTGGACCCTCGAAAAGTGACACTCTTGGGTCTATGAGAAGGACATTCTGAATAAAAATTACCAATTTTTTAATAATATATTATGACACTACTCCCCACCTGTGTGATACAGGATGGATCATAGGATATAAGTTATTTTACCAAATACAGACTGTAAGGTGCCTGGAAGGATTAATAGGGTGAAAATAATGTAGTCATTCGGTGTTTCAATGTTCTACTTTGTTCTATTGTCTCCATATAATATATACAAAACAATTCCCAGATGGTGGTACCTAGCGAGTTGGCTATTTAAAGTACTCGTGCTAACTGCNNNNGGGAGCTAGGAATCGTGGGAGGTTTCTTTGAGCGATGACTTGATACTTAGCTATGCTGGCAGTTCTGGGTGTTCCGGTGGTGTTGAGGTCCAGTGCTTCGGGCAACCTATGAAAGGCCCTGATTTTGGTGACTTCTCTCCACGACTATGGCTCCGGGTTCACTTCTCGACGTACGCCTCCACGACACGCTTCTCCCAATAATTTCCCATCCCCACTTACTCTCGCGAACTTCTGAGTCAACTGACCGGATTCAACGGTCCCCCTCCATGTCCTGCGAATTGGCTTTTATACTTTCTCGATCCCCCCCAAATTCACACACGTATGTCCCTTGTTGGGGGAATGGCGGTGGAAGGTGCCGAACAAAGACCCGATTTCCTCCACGTAGCATGACTCTTGTTGGGAGGGGGGTACACCTGCGGCCCTTAGCTTACATTGGAATTTTCGCGGTGCTTGTCACAGTTCTCCTGCATTTTGCTAGGGGAGGGTGGGGACTCGCAGTACAGCTGCTACGCTTTGTCAGAGTTTTTATGGTGTATCTAGAATTGTATCGGCGAAAATCAGCTTACCTCGGGATTTCTTTGTCGATATGTTAGCTCTGCCCTCGGTACATGTCATAATTTCTTCGTGGGCGAAAAGTGTTACCCTACGGCGGCTTGACCTCGGCACGTGTTAATCGATTCTACGTCCTCTCGTTGACATAATCTGGCCTCCTCGTGTCCTGCGATGGGTGCCAACTTGTAGGCGCTCGTGGTTTAATACCATTGGCGGAGGAGGTGGATTGTGGCAGCGATGTTCTACTTACCGTATCCGTCACGCGTCAATTATATATATCTTTACGTACATGTGTTCTTTTTAAATAAATGTATTGGGTCAGGATATCTAGGCCTGTGGACCTGTGAAAATGCTAACACAGCTCTTCCCACATGCATGATGACTTAGGATATCTGACGTCATGTAGATTGTGAAGACAACTAGGAAGCAAATACACATGCATGAGTGCAGTTACCTGATGTTGTGCAGGTGCAAATGTGTGAGAATGCTAACCCAGCTATTCCCACCCATGCTGAATTATGCTATCTGAAACCATGAAAATTGGGAAAACGATGTGCAAGCATGTATGCGTACAGACTCCAGTTATCTTACAACATGCAAGTGCAGGCCTGTGACAATGCTAACACAGCTCTTGCCCTGCCTGTCCATGCATGCTCGCAAACTAAACTCCAGTAACTTAAATTAATAAAAAATGTAATAAAAATGTGTTTTATTTCTAAGGTACACATTTAATAAATTTTTAAAAAGAAAAATATATTTAAAAGAAATGCTTGAAACAAAATTTAATTAGAAAGGATTATGACTATATAAAAATAACTATTGTTGGTATATATAATTTTTTGATATTAAAAAAAATTTTTTTTTAATTATTATAACTACATGTAACAATAATTAAGACAAAATATTTATTTGTTCCCCACACTCACACACTGTGACTTCATTTAAACCCTTGTCACAGCACATGTTCCGATTGCCGAGTGGTCTATCGCCTCTGCATGCCAACCTGAAGTTTCGGCAGTTCGATCCCACCCTTCTCCAGGCGATAAATTGAGCTCCGAAAAAATAAAAGCAGCGCCTCTGGTGGCCAAATCTAGAATCAATATGTTGGCCGAACAGCACCCCTACCAGGTGATGAAGGACAAGTAGAAACAAGATGGCAGCAATAAACAAAATTACAGAGATTGGTGTTGCACTCTAGCAGATGACAAGAGAACTACAGCATGCGATAGATGCGGAGGTAAGTAATTGGGAAACCAAATGGTGGGCAAAATCAAGATGGTAGCAGGAAACAAAATGCCGGCCAGAAACAAGATGGAATATGGAAACATTATGGCAGAATACAAGATGGCGGATACTATTTGGTGGAATCCAATATAGCAGATGTAGTTTCATCCAAAATGGTAGATCTAAAATGGTGGTGGATCCACAGATCTGCAGCCCTTAGCACTTTGTTCTCGGACATAAAAACCTATTTACTCACATATTTGTTATCCTGGCACCCAAAAGTTTTCTATGTTTCATGCACTATGGTTACGATGAAAGTACTCAAATTAAGTACATTCGCAAAATTATTTATATTCGTGAATTCAATTTAAATTCGCTTGCTACTAGAGTCAACCGTTGTTTCCTAAGAGGTTTTTTCCTTATTCTAATATGACACACACTACTAGTAAAGAAAAAAAAATCACAAACGTCTACTTGTCACAAAAAAATTACATGCTAAATTTCAAATTTCACCGCAATGGTGAGTTACAATGTAAGTCTTAATCCAAAATTTTAATCACTTCTTCAGGTTTTTTTTAGGCTGGATAACCAACATCTTTATTTACCATTCTTCCCGAGAAGCAATTAAGCCGGAACCCGCGGCAAATAAAGAAACAGGATACCTATAATTCTCGCGGCCCCAGTCGCCATGAAAGTACCGTCTGCGACATTTCGCCCACAGCAGCATTGTAGTTTATGGGCGAGAGGGGTTAAAGTGGAAGGAAACGATAAGGAGGGCGGGCAAAAAGGAGGGTTTGAAAGTAGAGCAGATGGCCGGAATTTGCGTTGCGCCGAGCGTGAAACCATTTCCTGAGCAGATGTCGCAAATTCTCTGGATGAGCCGGCATTCTCGTTTTTTTTTTAACCCCGTTCGGTGAAGGGTGGTTTGTGGGTTGGGGAATGGCAGGAGGGTTGGTATGGCAGCACTCCGGAGGGAGGCCGCGATATTACATTCTTCATAGCGAGACGACGCGGGAACGTGGGTAGGAGGGTTGGATCGCGCGTTCCCGGTGCCATGGGACCAAGCTCTCGGAAAACGCAGTGCCGAGGTAATTAAAACGCCGCTTCGCCTTGTTTACCGCGAACCGAGCAAGCGACGAGGTCTCCCACGTCAATTACCAGAGTGCCGACGCCGTTCGAATAAATTGCCTCCCGCAGGGGCGTATAAGGCACGAGCCTTATCTCGCCTCCCCCAGCAGCCCGTGGCCAGACTGAGTAGTGCTCTACTAGCACTTTAATAGTAGCCTTCGTGGCATCGCGAAATAAAATTTAATAAAAGGAAAGCGACATAATTCACGTCAGGGCAAATCATTGCCCTAATAGCGTGTCTGGGGAATTCATGTCACATAAAACAATAACTCTTATGCAGAGTTCCTAAGGTTATGTACTTGGTCAATAAACCATGCTCCAAAGTCTGCAAATTGCATACAATGAACAATACACACGTGGATATACAACTTGCAAATATTATAAACTATGCGGCAGAAAATCAAATTGAATAATACACATTTGGTTGAAGCGGATTTAATACAACTCTTAGCCATGTACTTGGTCAGCAAAACTTGGTAAAAAGCTCGCAAATTACATGCAATGAACTAGATACATAAAGTCTTCAATTAACGGCATAAGTCTTGCAACTATTATAAACTGTGCTGCAGATTGACAATTTATTAATACACATTTGATTGTTGCGGACAACTGGTCCTTCATTCATACCACCCAAGTGTTGCGTCGTTAAATAGGGCTGTGTCATTGGTACATGGATAGGACTGAATACTGAAATTATCACTGAAATAGGTGATGACATTCATTATGTAAAAGTAATGCATAACAAGCCGAAAGGCTAGACAAAAGGTTAATTTTTACAAAAAAAGTTAGGTAATGGGACGCCCTTTACACAGAATACTGGCGAACACTGCACCGCAGTCATTAAGTAAAATGTTGTGGGAAAGTCGGGCTAAGTCACGACCATGGTGATTAACCATACAGACATTATCGCCGGCAATCACGACCAAAAAGTATCCGCATGGTAAAACAAAAGCACTCTATGTACATATCTTACTGACAAAGTCAAATATTATTACAAATGCTGAAGGCCCAAATAATAATAACAGAATGCATGGTACCAGAAACATTTGTCAAAAGTACATTATAGTTTCACATACAAGCAACATAACCGTGCAGTCACAAACCAGGCGTAATTTAGATGGCAGGAGCCGAAACAGAATTTAGAAAATTATTTACTTACTTAAACCTAACTGCCCATGACGCCTGCCACGTCAAGGAATTACCTCCCAAAAAAATACAAAGAGGGCTGTACGACTACAAAGGCGAAAATCAGAAGGCGAAGTGAACAAGTCGACACAGTTAGCTAGGACGCTGGCCAGACGTCCGAGCTACTGCGCTGTTGAGAAGGGGAAAGAGGGGAAGTAGGAGAAATAGGAATAACAGCCAGAACGAAAGTGTCTGGGATATTAATTTGCCGCCACTCGAGGGTGCGCTGTTTAAACCCCGGGCGACGAATTAGTCCAACAAAATATTACTGTCCAAGACGACGACGAACGCCATGCACAAACGCTCATTCCGTGCGTTGATTGGCCGAGACACGTGGCGAATACAATGTCGGATAAATGCCGTGGCCGTGTACTCCTTATAGGGTTCCCCTGCTCTCTTTTAGTAGGAGCTCGGCTCTATGTGGAAGTACAATACTTTATCAGTCGTTGCCATGCTACTCCTATATATTTTAGGCTTTATTCCTTTAAAACCAACTTACATTCTTGCGTTTGTGATTGGCTGCTGTCACTGGTCTGCTGTTTATGTTGTTCTGGTTAAACAAAATTTGTTGCAAAAACACGAAAAGAAACACCAGTAATAAACGGTTTTGACAGGGAATATTACTGATACAGATAATATTGCATTATCTTCTTGGTTCAAAAGTATTTATGTTACTGAAAACAAGACAGCTAATCTAATGAAAATTAATATAGACTTTTGCGTGGTTTGTGTGATGTGTGATTCCAACACAAATAAGTTTTTTGAACAATGATTTCATATTAGCTGTACTTGAGATGTATAAGAAATTAATAACACATTTCACGGCTTAAAAAACGCGTGAATACTAACACATGCCTAGGGCCAGCACAGTACACTCAACTGCTCGTTTCTAAATAAAGTGCCAACAGAACGCTTCCTTATGTATTCATATTTTAATTAGTCAAATATTACTCACATACTACAATTATATTAATATTATCAAAGCACGCAATCACGTGAAAGAAATCATGACCTTACAAATAGGACAGTACATGCCTGCCCTGAAAAGGGAATATTTGCTTTACTTTTTAAGCAAAATTGGACTCGTAACGGCTCGATACATGGGTTGGAAATATATTGCTTGATATGAATGTAAAATCATTTTTAAAACCTCTACAATTACTAACAGGTCTGGAAAAAAATAATACGATCTTTAATAACAAAATTACATTTCTTGCTAGCACCCTTTGCGTACCTACTTTTCCAATGACTAAAAAATTTTTCGGCAAGTTCCCACGGATAGTACCACGGCTACACAAATTGACATATTTAAAATAAGGAGAAAATTACACGAAATTTTGTAACTAAAGATCGAAAGTAGATTGATTATGGGGACTTAGGCATATCGGGAATTGTGACCACAGCGTTGGAGCAGTACGTGTTCTGTCAATCCAAATGGCCAGCGGCCATCTTGGATCCATGTGACCATAACTACACAATATTAAAAATTCCAAAAGAATCCGACAAATTTTTTAAAATTCTAAATATTTATAAAAAAATTGCCTTAAGAATTATTTTTTTAATATAAAAAATAATATTTAAAATGAATAGTTAAAAACCAATTAAATTTCAGGAGGTTCCCCACACTAGCCTCTATAGATACTCATTCAATCATATTGGTAGGTGCAGTCCGCCATCTTGGTACGTGTCACAGCCACAGTCCAAAGTCTTGTTATTTTTGTTGGTCATTTGTTTATACAATAATGGAGTTTGTCTCTCACCTTCGTTCGACCACCATCTTGGTTTTTTTGTTTGTCGTCTGTTTTTCATTGCGGGTGCTGCCCCCAGCACCGCGCCCAGCAGACAACTGACCCCTTCCACTCCCCCTTCCAATATATTTAATTGACCAATAAAAACACCCCTGATACTCATTGTCTAAGTGCGCACACCCTTACAATATAACTAATTGCTCCGCCAATACTTCTCATCGGCTAATTACTAGGGTGTTTTCGGAAACAATCGATCGACCAATTAGTTGGTAACCCTCCAACACCTTCCAATACATTTAATTGCTCCACCAATAATTTTCATTGTCTAATTACTCGAATGTTTTCGGAAACCTTCGTTCCGACCAATCGGTGGCCTACTTTAATCGCAAAGGCGGAATATTGTTTACTCTTTAACACTATTCATAAGATGCACCTTGAGCCCTCTCTGGAAATCAGTGATTATTCTCGGTCTTAGAAATGTACGCCTGTTGTCCGAGCAGCCATTATCCTTTCGGCCAGTTTGGCATTTGTAAGGGTGCGCTTGCTCAGTGCCTTGGACAAACAGGACACCTCCTGGTCTACGCAAATTAATGTAAAGTGAAAAAAAATGTTTTGCAACATCCAAGGTTTTCTCGCTCGTTGGACTCGCACTCCGTCAAGCATATTGCCATCTCTTACAGTGACCAAGACGAAAAAACCAAAGTTTTCACTTTTTTACTGTCGTGTCCACGACAGCGCCACGCAACAGGCGTGCCGCCAACAGACGTACAAAAGACGTGGACTAAGGTTTGACGAAAGGGAATATTCCGTACGAGGAAATTCCGGCAATGCTGGACTCGGCCATAATTCATTATAATCTTCTGTATGTATTTGAAAGGCACCAAGAGTCGCCGATTCGAAATACGTGCCCTTTCTGAACGAACTTTGTAGACCTTCATAAGCATTGCCACTGCCCGCCGTTTCGACAGCTCGTCGAGACGTACGCCACAAGACTTCACGCGTGCAAAAATCTTAGATATTGCTGTGCCCCGTGCAACGCCATAGCCATAAAATTATGGAAGTTTAATAACCCGTGGTACCATAAAAAAAAGACTACAAGGAACCAATTGTACATTAAAAAAAATATTATGTGCGTAATGCTCCCCTAGACTCAGAGAAGGAACACGTGTAAAAAAAGTATTCCTTGTATCATGCAGAATATTAATGATATTTTAATCTGTGTGCATAAATAAATGTGTAAAGAACAATATGTAGATTTTTATCTTATCTCGAGTTATATCCTGCTCACATACGTTTTTAAAAACACTGTTAGTAAAGAAAAAATATACGTTATTCCCGTTTTGTTATAATTTATAGAAAAAAATATACAATGAGACACTATCCGTCACTAAAATAACACATATATATATATATCTCATGTACAAACGCAATGAAATTTTTTTTTTTTTTAGGATTTGGAAAAAATAACGTGTCTTGTTCGGATGCGTTATACTGCTTTCTATAAAATAACCATGGCTGGTAAACCCAAAAAACAGAGTTAAAACCCCTCCGCCGCCACTCACGATATGCCATACGCACAGTGAAGGATTCCATGCGTACCCCCTAAACCAGGCATAGAAGCTCAAAATTAAAAACATTTCCTCCCAAGTTCAAAATCAGTACATTAGAAAATTTTAGGTAGCGGGGGAAAAAAAAAACCCATATAGCTACTCCACGTGAGGCGATTTATCTAGCACCGATTGTCGGCATATAACAATTTTTATATGTAAAATAATACACATATAGAAAGTTTTACAGAGAAAAAAATTGTGTACCGCGAGGAGACGCTATCGTAAAGGTACAAACACCACAATTATAAAATCATAAATAACAGTTACCTTCGGCAAACAAAGTTCTGTATTATCGTACATTCGTGTGCGCACGCTCTATTAAGAGATATATTTAAGTCACGGTAAAACATCCCTTCCTCCCCCTTAGAGTTCGACCACACTGCTACTGACGTCAGCAGAATGAAAAGTGACATGCGTAGAATTGTATGTATAAGTGTGCGGCCTCTAATACAGCAGGTGTCAATAGTATTCTCTTTTTATGAATTACGCGAACTAAAATAAAGTTTGATTGCCGAGAGGCTAGTCCACCATGCAGATTTATGCCACAATACAAAATACACGTGCGTACAGTTCTCATTCACGACACTTCAACCTTGTCGAGACATATAAGGTAAGACTTCACAAGTGCAAAAAAATTATAGCATATTGCAGCCAGTGCATTAAGAAGACCATGCTATTTTAGAGTTATGTCAATCCCTTTCGAAAGTAGAAAGTTTATAATATGCACCATTGTTTTTGTAATTACATGCTGNCAAATCAAATATGAAATTTTTATTAATTCCGGCGGAACCTAAGATAATTTGTAATGCCTTGAACCTTAGAACTTAGGGGAAATGGATCATTCTCCATTTGCTCATACACCAAACACAGGCAAACACACCTCTACAGAAACACAGAGCCTGAAATATCGCAATTGCAGGGTTGACTACTAGTCTCATTAAAAACCTATTAAGACAAAAGCATACTTAAAGAAGTGGTCACGGGTCTCATAAGAGAAGTAAACGATATGGACGTGCATTCATAATCTGAACTCTCGCATACGGCCAGCCGCGCTGCACCAATTGTTGCATTAGGCTTTACCCTAGCGCAATGACCTCTGGGAGGGGGCTTGTAGCTCCAGCAGCTTGTTTCATTTACCACACAAGCCAATTTTAATTCATAGGATAATAAACACAGATATCTGCACGCACAAGTCAACACCAGGGAAAACCCTTTTTTAAGGGGACCCGGGTTTGATACTCGACTCAATCGGCCCGAATTTTTATTTTAAAAATCACTCGAGGTGAATGACGGGATGATTCCTTGTCCTAGTCCTCACGTTGTTCCTGCTTACCCAAGCAACTCGCTCAGACTCAAAATACTATAAAATATTCTTTTATTATTATGTTAGCTTGTACTTCATCAAGATAATGTAAACTCACGCTACAATTTTACGAAAATATAATATAGTGAAAAAATAATAATTTTATTTGTTTGTTATAAGAGGAATATTTTGCGCCATTTTCTCTCACGTAGAATCCGCGGCATCGGGCTTTCAGAATCACGCACGATCCAGCCACGTTATGAGGTTGAAAAACAAAAATAAACGCAACACGTAATGCAGACAAATATGTAAGTATTAACTTAAAAAATCAATTTATTGTGCTCAAAGATTTATTTGGTATCAACAATTCCTTGCATTTTTCAAGGGAAACCGAGATACCATTTTGAATTTTACAGTTATTTAAAGCTACTACTTCGCACACGATTGGTTGTTGACCAGTCTGACAACTTAAGGAATATATACCGTATCGGGTCATTAAAGTTGTCTTCGTAATCCAACGAACGACTCCTTTCATCCGCTGATGCATAAACTTAGAAATATTTCGACGCCCACGTACACAGCGGTCAATTAATGTTAAACCCTGTGGGAGGAAATAATGTAACAGAATATTTGACCCGCTCACATCTGTATGTACTAGTGTAAACTTCCTTTCATGTAAAATATATTTAACTCTTGTTGGGACGGGAAAACCTAAGATACTTTTGCACCGATCTTTTACATTATATTTTTTATTATGAAGGTAAAAGAAATACTGAAATACTGAAATAGGGGAAAAAAATTACATAGTATCAAATCTTAAGATAATACACTTCGTGACCCGAACATTGCAAAATATTTATATTTCCGTATCGAAGCGATATTCCGAAGTAAAACAAATACCGTAGAATTTTAAGTTGTAATAAATATAACATCTTCAGAGGAAACGTTTATGTTCATACAACAAAAACTTTACCATTGAAAAACCATAAATAAACAAAAAAAGTTCAGACTCATAGTATAATTTGTTTTATTACAAAGTACGTCTTATAATATCAGACCTAGAGACCGATTCTAAAATAGTCTCCAGTTCTTTAAGAAACTGTATAGATATACACTGAGTAGCCAAAAAGACTAGTACACCTGCCTCATAACGTGTAGGGCACCCCGAGCACGTAGAAGTGCCGCAAGACGACGTGGCATGGACTCGACTAATGTCTGAACGTATGCAGGAGGCATTGAAATCTGCGCTAATTTGAGACAGGGTTGCACGTCTGTCACGTTTAATGATTCTCGTCAGTCACCGTTTGTCCCGTTCGTTCTCGATATTTTTGCACCCACAGCATTGTCGAAGATTTGATGATTTACCGAATTCCCGATATTCACGGTACACTCGTGAAATGGTCGTACGCGAACATCCAAATTTTATAGCTACCTCGGAGATGGTATTTCCCATCTCTCGTGCGCCGACTATAACACCACGTTCAAACTCACGTAAATCTTGATAACCTGCCATTGTAGCAAAAGGAACAGATCTAGCAACTTTGCCAGACGCCTGTTGTCTTATATAGGCACTGCCAACCGCATCGCGTTACTCTGATTGGTTCCATAACTCGGTTATTTGCATACGCACGCCTATACCAGTTTTTTGGATCTCCAGTGTATAAACATGTTGGCAATGTTCACCAGGTTTAAAGCAAGTCTTTATTCCATTAAAATTATGACAGCAATAAATGCAAAACCTATTCCCGATGGATAAATATTTACAAAGTGTTCCGTGACCACTGCGATAATCACTATCACTGAGAGCCACGCAAATTGGTGGTGGAGATCAGGCACCACCTCTTTAACGATTATTTGGCACCGACATACGACCGGACATGCTCAATTATTCACACCATCTTGTCGAAACCAGTTGCACAGCTACCCGAGATCACGCCTCTCATCAGGGCAAGCTTGGTTCGATTACCGGCCGGGATCGTTCTTGTATTTTCTCGCATTTGAGAGACGTGATTGATGACATTGCCTACTACACAGTAGAGCTAAAAAAAACTGGTACATCTACATAATATCGTGTAGGGCCACCGCGAGCACGCAGAAGTCCTGCAAGACGATGTGGCATGGACTCGAATAATGTATGTAGATATTCAGGAGGCAATTCACACCATGAATCATGTTGGGTAATCCACAAATGCATAGGAGTACGAGGCGGTGAAGATCTCTTCTGAACAGCACATTGCAAGGCATCCCAGATATGCTCAATAATGTTCATATCTGGTGATTTAGGTGGACAATGGAAAAGTCTAATGTTAGAAGAGTGTTCCTGGAGCCATTCGGTAGCAACTCTCGACAAGTGGGGTGTCGCATTGTCCTGCTGGAATTTTCCACGTTCATCGGAATGCACAATGGACAGGAATGCTTACGTATTTGTCACCTGTCAGAGTCGTATCTAGACATATAAGGGGTCCTATTTCGCGCCAACTGCGCACGCCCCAAACCATGACAAAGCCTCCACCAGATAGAACAGTCCCCTGTTGACATGTAGGGTCCATGGATTCATGAGGATGTCTCTATACCCGTACAAGTACATCTGCCCGATACAATTGGAAACTAGACTCGTCAGACCAGGCAACGTGTTTCCAGTCATCAACAGTCCAATAGCATTATTGGCCCACCCAGGTGAGGCATAAAGCTTTGTGTCGTGCAGTCAACAATGGTACAAGAGTAGGCCTTCGGCTCTGAAAGCCCATATCAGTGATGGTCCGTTGAATAGTTCACACGCTGGCACTTGTTGACAGTCGTTGTTTGTCCCGTTCTTTCACGATATTTTTCCGGCCGCAGTGATGTCGAAGATTTGATGTTTTACCAGATTTCCGATATTCACGGTACATTTGTGAAATGGTCGTACGCGAAAATCCAAATGTTATCGCTACCTCGGAGATGCTAAGTCCCATCTCTCGTGCGCCAACTATAACACCACTTTCAAACTCATTTAAATCTTGATAACCTGCCATTGCAGGAGCAGTAATTAGCAACTTTGCAAGGCGCTTATTGTCTTATATAGACACTGCCGACCTCATCGTGTTTCTCTGATTGGTTCCATACCTCTGTTATTTGTGTACCGAAGCCTATACCAGTTTTATTGGCTCTCCAGTGAATATCACCTGTGATGGACTTGGTGTTGTCCGGCAGATTTTCTCGGGACACTTGACCTTCTTCGCTGACCTAAATATCCTCGCCCATTTCAGCTGCTAATCTCTTTCTCAACTAAAAACACATCGTGTCCCCTGAAAAAAATTTACTTATGTGTGTATTTTCGTGCTTTAGAAAAATTGCTTATTACCAATGTTAATCAGTGAAGAACACTGACGAACAGTAACCGAAGTGTGAAAAAACTTTCATTTTCTTGAGTCAGGTTTCAGAAACGCAGTTCAACCCACCAATTTTCCAGTGGAAGATATCGTGGTTCTAGGAATTTGTCGGCCAAGAATTAGTCAGTTCATCACTCAGAAGGGAGGAGCAGTCGTCCACAAAAAAATACTAACCCAATTAATTCAGAGAAAAAATACGGATGTATAAGATATATTTAAAAGTAAAATGAAGGAGCACCCTGAGGAAATCCTCATACTCTGTTCGCACTAGAAAGGTTCCTAGGGAAAATATACAATCTGCAGATATCCTTGCCTATGCACTACATATATTTATATTAATGTACAGTACTCTTTATGCATATTTTTATAATAGCATATTAAATGCATATACACTGAGGCAATAAAAGTGATGGGATACTTCCTAACATCGTATCGGACCTTCTTTTGCCCGGCGAAGTGCAGCAACTGGACATGGCATGGACTCAACAAGTCGTTGGAAGTCCCTAGCTGAAATATTGAGCCATGCTGCCTCTATAGACGTCCATAATTTCGAAAGTTTTGCCGGTGCACGAGTTTGTGCACAAACTGACTTCTCGATTATGTCCCATTAATGTTCGATGGGATTCATGTCGGGTGACCTTGGTGACCAAATCATTAGCTGGAATTGTCCAGAATGTTCTTCAAACCAATCGCGAACTGCTGTGGGTCGGTGACATGGCGCATTGTCATCCATAAAAATTCCATCGTTGTTAGGGTACATGAAGTCCATAAATGGCTGCAAGTGGTCTCCAAGTTTCTGAACAAAACCCTTTCCAATCAATGATCAGTTCAGTTAGACCAGTGGACCCAGTCAATTCCAATGTAAAAACAGCCCACACCATTATGGAGCCACCACCAGCTTGCACAGTTCCTTGTTTACAACTTGGGTTCATGGATTCGTGGGGTCTGCACCACACTCGATCCCTACCATCAGCTCTTACCAACTAAAATCGGGACCCATCTGACCAAGCCACGGTTTTCCAGTCGTGTAGGTACCAACTGATATGGTCACGAGCCTAGGAGAGGCGCTGCAGGCGATGTCGTGCTGTTATTAAAGGCTTTTGAGTCGTTCTTCTGCTGGCATAGTCCAGTACAGCCAAAGTTCGCCGCACTGTCCTAACCTACACGTCCGTAGTAGTCCCACATTGATGCCTGCGATTATTTCACGCAGTGTTGCTTGTCTGTTAACACTCACCACTCTGCGCACACGTCGTTCGTCTGGGTCACTAAGTGCAGGTGGTCGGCTACTGCGTTGTCCATGGTGGGATGTTATGCTTAAAATTAGATATTCTCGGCACACTCTTTACACTGTGGATCTCGGAATGTTGAATTTCCTAACCATTTCCGAATTTGAATGTCCCATGCTTCTAGCTCCAACTACCATTCCGCGTTCAAAGTCTGTTAATTCCCGTCGTGTGGCCGTAATCACGTCAGAAACCTTTTCACATGGATCACTTGACTGCAAACGAAAGCCCAACCTATGCTCTGCCCATTTATACATTTTTTATTCTATACTACTGCCATATGTATATTTGCATATTGTTATCCCATGACATTTGTCACCTCAGTGTATATATTACCAAATAATATCCACATAAATATTACCATATAAAATTCATATAGGCATATGTAATAAGCTTTGACGATGGTATCTGCGGGTTTTATAAATTTCTCCGAACCTTTGCTGGTCCCAACAGAATATTATTGTCTTCTTAGGGTGCTCCTAAATTTTCTTTGAATATATATATTACATCCATATTTTCTCTCTGAATCAAACTGGTAAAAATCTTCCTATGGACCACCGCTCCTCCATTCTAAATGATGTGCTGAATGATTCTTGGAAGACACATTCCTATAACCTCGACGTCTTCCGCTGGAAAACTGGTGGGTGGAACTGAGTTTCCAAGTGCTGATGATTCGAGAAAATTAAAATTTTTTTCAGACGTTGTTTTCTCTTTGTCAGTACTCTGCTGATGCTACTCGCTACCTGTGGTATAGAGGGTTGGTTTATAGGGCACGAGTTACCTTACTGCCACAGACTAAGGGCGCCTTGGATGTTGAAGAGGGGTAGTGTACAATAACTTCATAACATCTTGGTCTTAAAAGGTTTTTCAATTTACCAGAAATTAACACATATTTTACAGACCCTGAGAGACTGTTCCCGGCAAGTTGTGAGCCTGAAGGGCGGCTTCAAGTACTCGTACTAACTACTGCCGATGTCGTAGGGGTGAATGCTAGGCATCGAGGAATGTGGAATGTTCCTTGAGCGACGATGCTGGTACTTAGCTCTTTTTGCAGTTGAGGTTGTTCCGGCAGTAGTTTGAGGTCTGGTAACTTGTGTGGCCCCTCACAGGCTTTCGGCTTCGTGCCTCGAGGACAGCTCTGCACGACTGGCTGTCCTATACGACTGGATGTCCAAGGTTCTCTTCTCTGCGACTTACAAAACGACTGACTCTCTCTTCTCTATGAATTGTGCCCCTCTCGGTATGGCACTCTGCATCCTGGTGTGGNCTTCATTCAGGGTACCACTTGACTCCCACTCTTGGTACTGCACTCTGTATCCCGACGTGGTGCTCCTGGCGAGCCCCCACCCTACCATCGCCTTCCTGTGCTGTCTACTTTCTCTTGACGTGGCACCCTTCATTCAGGCTACCACTCGGCTCCCGCTCCCGATGTGGTCCTCCTGACGAGCCCCCAACCGACTGCCGCCTTCCGGCGCTGCGTTACATCTGACTCTACATCACTTATTCTGCCGGGGTCCGATCCCCAGCCTCGGCTGACTGACTCACTCGTTGCCTCGATTAAATGACTGACTGACTTAATGACTGACTTACTCCCTCGTCCCGATGTGGCATTTCTGGGTGACATCACCTCAGACCGCCTCCTCTCCTTCTGCCTCGCGGCAAGGCCCACGAACAACTAACTCCTTCCTGCATGTGTCGGGACTACTCAACTCTTCTCCTGGCATCCTCCACATGTAAACACCATCAGTGTTTTCCACGTATCTCCTCGGCAAGAAGGAGGGGGCGCCGAACAACTGCTACATTCTCCATGTGCCAAGACTCTTTGGGGGTGTGGAAGTGTGTCCTGCGGCCGTACGTCCAAACAATGTCAGCCCTTCATACTAGTCTAACAAGAGGTGCATCGGTAAATCTTTAGCTGACCTCTTCATTTTCTCGGCAATTCTTAACTCGGCATAATGTTGGCATGTGTAAATTGCTTGTCCAACCTCTCAGACCGACCTGGCCTAGAATCACATTTCTTGCGGCATGTGTCTACTGAGGACGCTAGCGGGGGGTAATCTCACGGGGGGTCTGGCAATGGTGTGTCTGCTTACAATATGCCGTACACGCGCCAATTCTGCCTGGCTTGTGCGATGCTGTCACACCCGCACGAAGACATCAGTCTGCAGTAGCGCTTCTGTCTTGCTTCACTTCTGCGGGTTTCTATGAACGCTTAGTGCGCGTGCTTCATCCAGCTCGCGTGGCGTTTCCCGCTCCTGTGGCTAGCTGGGTTTCTCTCCCTTCCTCTCTCGCTTCCTTTTGGTCAGCATGTCGCAGCTCAAGGTTACAAGCCTTCACAATTTATCATGCTTGCCATCCTGTCTGCTAAAAGGATCTATAACCCGGGATCTGCAGTAACAAACACTGCTGAATGCTGACTATTTACAATGTACACTTTTACTCTAACAACATCGCAGACCATACAAACACTAGGGAATAGAACTTCTAAGTCTATTGGGATGGTAAAACAAAAACTTTATTTACATAGTCCACAGCATTTGGGGGTTGGCACATAAGCTGATGGTATGTCATAGGGTCTACTTCTGCTGTGGACAGCACATTACTTTACAAGTTTTTAATCTCTTGCTACATATGTGAACTAGCGAAAACAAAAAATTTACAGTGTAACACATGTCTCGGACTTCCTTACATTAATTACAAACATTACATGGTTACACAGTTACACTACATGCAAGTGATCATTTCCAATCACTGTAATTTTTAACTTATTTTGTCTTCTCTGCTTCTGCTACCCTGGTAATTCGAGGGCTTTCTTGAACAGTGGCAAACAATTTGAGTGGCAATGGTCTTTAATTGGCAAGGCTGCCTGGCAGCTGTTACATGTAGTGACATGGTTCCTTTTTACTATTACAGACGGTTGGCATGCCATTTAGGGAAAAATCACTCTTATCTTATCCTGCCTCTCTGCGCTTCTACAAGCGGTCTTACAGTGGGTGGAAATAAACATACTATTGGCCCTGGCAAAATAAACAAACAATAACTGTGCTGATTGCCTATATTCCTAACTTACACATAGTACACGGGTACAAATGAACAATACATATTGGCTGATGGCCTCAAGGCACTGGGATGTTCGGCCCCGTCGCACTCATGTTCGGCGTCAGGTCGGACAAGGCCCTGGGTTTTTCAGAGGGTGACATGAAGTAAACAGACTTACCTCATGCCACACAGAGTCTGTTTCTGTTGGCCTCGCACTGCGGACCCGGACAGCATGTTGGGGGCGGAAGGGGGGGGTCCTTTGACTTCCCCCTGTTCTTGGTGTCCTGGGGCCATCACTGGCGTTTCTGGCACCTGTTAGCAGCCTCTTACTGAGATAGCATGTTGGGGTAACCTGGCTTTATCGCTTTTGCCCTCTATCTCCATGCCCTTGTCAACTGTCCAGTGAACTAGTGGCCTACCACTACTTCCGTCTCTTCCATGTTCGCTTCCATATCATCCTCTCACCTGCCTCGCTAATTTCTCTTCGCTTCTTCGCTCTCTCCTCCTCGTCCCCTTTCCTGTTCTCTTCCTTTCCTTGCTAATCTCTCTTCGCTTCTAAGCTCTCTTCTCCTCGTATACTTTCGGCCTCCATTCGCTCTCCCATTCGTACTCGTAAATTCCTAGTCTACTGGCCTCGTTCATTGTGACTCTCGTCTTGGGCTAATGGGTTATGGGCGCCACTGGGTTTTAAACTCTCCAAAGTCATGTTCATCCTGACAAGCTCGGTAGGGGCGAGACCCCTTCTTTCGGGTATAGTCTGGTCGTTGTTTTCTACATACACAGTCGACTTCGCCACAGGTTGGGAGACAAAAAAAACTTGATTATTCTCATCACCTGTGGTATACAGGGTTATTCGTAGGGCACGAGTTACCTTTCTGGTGCAGAGTAAGGGCGACTGTGATGTTGAATAGGGGTAGTAAACAATAATTTCATAACATCTTGGTATTAATAGGTTTTTATTTTACTGGAAATTAACACATACTTTACTGGAAATTAATACATATATAACCGGTAATCAACACATATTTTACTGACCCTACTAGAATGTTCTCTGCAAGTTGTGAGCCTGAAGGGTGGCTTTAAGTACTCCTGCTAACTACTGTCAACATCGTAGGGGAAATTTTGGAGGTGAGAATGTTCCTTGAGCAACGATGCTGGTACTAAGCTGTTTTTATAGTTCTGGATCTTTCGGCAGTAGTTAAGGTCTGGTAAGATGGGCGGCACTTTTACAGGCCCTCAGACTGGCTGTTCCATGTTCTCTTCTCGACAACTCCACGTTAAGACTGAATGACCATTATCTCGGCATGGTGCCCCTAATGAGGCCACCACTCGACTCCCATGCTCGGTATCGCACTCTGCATCCCGACGTGGTGCTCCTGGCGAGCCTCCACCCGACCGTCACCTTCCAACGCCTTCTGCTTGATGTGGCGCACTTCGTTCAGGCTACCACTCGACTCCTGCTCTCAGTATCGCACTCTGCATCCCAATGTAGTGCTCCTTGCGAGCCCCCACCCAACCATCGTCTTCCTGCATGGATTATTACTGCCCTCTATATCACTGATTCTGCCAAAGTTCCGATCCCCGGCCTCGGCTGACTGACTCACTCAACTGCCTTGACTAACTGACTGACTGACTTACTGACTGACTTACTCCCTCATCCTGACGGTGCTTATGGGTGACGTTAATCCCAGACCCCCTCCTCTCCTTCTGTCTCACAGAGAGGCCTACGAACAACTAACTAACTCCTACATGTGCCGGGACTACTTAACTACCCTCCCTGCATCCTCCATGTGTCAACGCCATTAGCGTCTTTCNCCTCCATGTGTCAACGCCATTAGCGTCTTTCCATGGCTCTCCTCGTGGCGGGGGGTGGGAGGGGGGCGCCAAACCACTACTACTTCCTCCATATCCCAAGACATTTGGGGGGGTGTAGGAGGGGTGGCCTGCGGCCCTACTTCCAAACACTGTCAGCCTTTGTCTAACTAGAGGTGCATCGGCGAAACTGTAGTTGACTTCTGTATTTTCTCAGCAGTTCTTAACTTGCATAACATCGACATGTGTTCATGTTCCCTCATGTTCCTCGGTGCGTCGCCAATGTGCTGGTTTAACTCGGCATAACCTCGGCACGTGTTAATTGCTTGTCCGCCCTCTCAGGCAGACCTGGCCTAGCAGCACGTGTCTCGCGGCACATGTCTCCTGAGGGTGCTAGCTGGGGGTAAGATCGCGGGGGTGTGGCAGCGGTGCATCTACTTATAATATGCGGTATGTCTCACTGCATCGATCAACATTGGTATTAAGCATTTTTTTTAAAGCACGAAAATTTAGTGGTGGGTGGCCCGCCCACACACATTAGTAAAATTTTTTCAGAGGACACCATGTGTATTGAGTTGAGAGAGAGTTTTGCAGCTGGAATGGTTGAGGAAGTTTAGGTCAGCGAAGAAGGTCAAGAGTTCCGAGAAATTCTGCTGGAAAGGGTGGCTGTTGGCAATGGCATCAATCACGTTTCCCACATGCGCGAAAAAACCGGTACTATCCCTGCTGGGAATCTAACCTTACTCGTCTTGATGGGAGGAGTGCGTTCTGGTAGATGTGCAACTGGTATCGACAGGATGGTGCGAAGTATTGAGCATGTCCTGTCCTGTGCCGGTGCCAAATAATCATTAAAGAAATGGTGCCTGATCTCCAACGCCACGCTTCGTGGTTCTCTGGAGTGGTGATTATCTTAGTGTTCACAGAACCGTTTGTTAATATTTATACATCGGCAATAGGGCTTGCATTTATTGCTTCCATAATTTTTATGGAATAGAGAGTTACTTTATCTCTGGTGAAGGACTGTGTTGCGATGTTGAGAACTTATACTTGTGTGATCATGGGCTCGTTTTCACTCTATGGTGTAAGTCATTATTAACAAGCATGAGGATTTGCCTGAATGTAATGGCCATGGTTAAAAACGGATTTGATGCATATTTGCAATCATATATTTTTACACTGGTCAACATGATTTTTTTACAAAGAAACTGAATAGCGACCCTAGTCCAGTTTTTTAGGCTGAATTCAAATATGTAATCAGATTTCTTCCATCAGGCATAGTTTTCTTGTGACAGTCATTTTCGCATAATATACTTCTGTATGAAGCTACTCGCTCGCTGTGAGATACAGGACGGGTCGTCGGGTACGAGTTACCTGGCGCAGACTACGATCGCCTTGGAAGTCGAGGTTTGAAACCTCGGGCAATGTTTTGTCCGCTTTCGTTCTGTGGCCGTAAGGCAAAGCTTCGTCTGGGGCGAATTTCTTTGGAAACAGGTTGTACTCTTTCTTACCAAGATGAATGTTATCCTCTACGACGGGGTGAGGCGGGGGGAAGCAATAACTTGATCTCTCAGTGTTTCAATAAAGAAGTCTATAATAGGCAAGAAATATACACACACTGTCTGAAACTCTACCCAGCAAGTTAGGAGCCTTAATTGCGGATCAAATACCAAAACGCTCACGGATTTTAAGGTGGGGGACGTTAGGTGTCGGGGACTCAAAGGCTCTTGAGTGACGAACGCTGGCACTTAGCTGTATCTGGCTCGGAGATTTCCTGCGCGTCTTGATTCGGCGGCGATACCACTAGACGCCTTCTGTCTTTTCCCACGCGTCTCACTCGGGGCGCCTCGGCGACATCCCTAGACGCCTTCTGCCTTTTCCCAAGCGTTTCGACTCGGACGATCTTGGCGAAACTGCTAGATGTCTTCTGCCTTTTCCCATGTGTCTCTACTACCTATAAAATATTGCATTGTTTGGGCAAGCAGATGGCCAGTAGCCAGTATTGAAATTGTAGTAAGCCTGGCAACATGTGTAGTGGTTTCCTGCTGTATATTGATTTTATTTGTCAGTTTTATGAGTTTTATAAACTTTTCAATATGCCAAGACAACTTTTAAATCAACCAAACAATTTCTGCTATGTGTGTGGTGAACTGACCTTCAAGTCTCAGAGGCGAAATTTCACACCACTTGAGTAAAAATGTTATGAGCTTTATTTTGGGTGTAAAGGTGGTGATTTCGATAAAGACTCTGCCCCGGATATATGCTGTGTATCATGTGTTAGGCTTTTCACTGCATGGAAAAATGCTACTCATAATATGCTATTTTCAGTCCCTATGATTTAGAGGGATCAGAAGGACCATTTAACTGACTGTTTTTTATGCTTAACCAATATTAAAGGAATTAATTCCAAAACAAAATATACAGTTAAGTATCCCAATTTGGCTTCTGCAATGAGACCTGTACCACATAGTAAAGAGTATCCTGTACCAAAGTGTCCAGATTTCTTTGGGATTTTTTCGTATTATTCGGGTTCAAGGTCATTCAAGGTCACGGGAATTGGGGTTAAGGTCATGGGTAAAGGTTGAGGTCACTCAGATTCAATATGGGGGTCGGGTGATGGCACAACATGTTTGCCAGCCGGCACCGGTGACAGGTGCCAGTTTTGTCCCATTTTAAATATATTGTCCCAGATTTCCCATAATCATTCTACTGCCCGTGTTATCTAAATAAATACTCTGAAATTAAAATTAGTAAGCGAGTGCAGCAAACGTCTAACCTAAAAATTTTCTAGGGAGAATATTTGTGAACACTGTGTTCAACATTATTACAACATAAGAAAAGCAAATAAAATACTTCACCTCAAAGATGCTTAGTATCGGACTGGAAACTACGTAAGGATATTTTAATATTTCTGTTAGCACGTTCAACTAAATTCACCTGATTATGGTATATAGTTGTATGCACCTTGTTTATCCCTAATGAAATTTAAATCTCTAAATTCATGAGAATGCAAATACGTAGCAGTATCGGTCACTACAAAACTGGGTTAACCAAAATACTGTATAATAGCTGAATTATTACCTTTCCTATTTGTCCTGTTTTATAGCATAGAAGGGAAAAATAAACATTAATTACTGAAACTGTCTATGGCAACTAAAACAGAGGTTCTTATGGGAACGGACCGATTATATCAAAATACACTCGTTCCTATGGATACGACGCTACAGTACATGCATATGACCTTCCGGTTTATGATTTTTCAATTAGCCAGTTGACATGCACTACAACACTAACCCTAATTGTCTAGGTCTTTACGTACAACGGGCCACGTAAAAATTTCTCACACACATGTAGTTGCGTTGTCACGTCTTACGTGTCGACCAATTATTTTTGTGTTCCAATTTTGTTTCAGAAAGTAGTTTATGACATTCTGCATCGGTGTTTTGATGATAGTTTATATCTACAAATACGCTCAAAACTTTTGATATATGTTTTATAAAAAAAAAAAAAAATACTCTCAGATAATTCTTTAATCAAATTATTTCTTACAATAGCAAATTATCTGTAGCTGTTCAAAACTCATCCTCGCAAAACATAAGAGACAACGAGTCAGCAACTTAGTTGTATATTACCTTCATATGCTGTACATTAATATCGAAATGCACGAAACATACTAAGTACTGAGCCAAAAGAAAAGTTGGCTTTTGAGATTTTAATAACCGGTATAATGGTTGGTCATGAGTAAATACAAAAAGAATGGAGCATGAAATTAATCATCTTTCAACCGTTCCAACGACCATATATACAACAGAATTAAGGTCGTAATGAAAATAAAAGGACAAAAGTTTATTTTTTATTATCGAATGCATTAATATATACATTTTCACTATTATTATTTTTATTTTTAAGTGAGCGAAATATTTAAAGTATATTTCAGTTCTAAATAACATCCTTCTTAATGTCTCTATTTGGTTGTGGTCAATTAACTCATTCTCATAATTAACACACATTCAGTCTGTCTGTTGCCATAATTAGTAATGTCTTTCACTCACATATCGAGTTCAATAGTGCAGCCTGCCAGTCGTACTCTTCACTGCTCTTATGTTCGCAACCGCAGATTTTGCTCCCTCTGGTACTTTCGGCGCTACTGTTTCTCTTCTCGCTCGTCGTCTCTAGGTCGGAAGCGGCACGTTCCCTGATAGGCATAACAGGGACGCTTTGTAAACATTACTTTGTGAAAAGCTGCTACATCTCCAGTTGCAACTGACAGTGCGTGAACCTCCATTCGTCCCGAACAGACTCAACAACATCCAGACCTTTGTAGTGCACTAGTCTGTCGATGTGGATAACCTTTGGCTTCGCCCAAGAGTTTTAAAGACATATCCGAAAGACGACAACATTGATCTTTTTCAGAAGCATTTAGGGGCATTCTCAACATTCTGTAGAACTGGGCAGTACAATTTTCGCCTCTGTGGGTTCTGCAGTTACACCAGTTTTCTTCTTGAATACCCCTACCGACATTCTCCTTTCATACTGCGTCTTCATCCTGTCACTATTTATTATGAGGTGCCATCGAGCAAAATCATGAATGCCAATTAGTCTGTTACGTAATTCACTGACGTAATCGAGGGCTGCAGCTTCTTCTTCTGTCGGTCAGCCAAACAGCAAGTTACTAGAAATGGGTATTTCTCTTCCAAACAGCATTCTTGATGGCATTACCCTCGTGGACTCGTGAACTGCCGAGCAGAAAAAAAGGAGAAATAATAACAACTTTGAATCCCAGTTATTTTTGTTGTCTACCACAAATATCGATGGGTACTGCTAAAATGTGCGTTCAGCCTCTCGACCATTCCAGACGACAGAGAGTGTAAGGCAATAATACTAGTCTTTTTCACCCCCAGAATCTTTGTTTCCTCCTGGAACACAGTATCTTAAAAGTTATTTCCCTGATCTGAATGGAGTTCTAGTGGCATCGCAAACATCGAGAAGACATGCTTCATAAGCGAATTCACCAGAGTACATGCTTCTTGGTTCGGGAGAAGAATGACTTCAGGTTACTTAGTAAAATAATCTGTGATAGGCAAGGGACCTGAAATGTCTGTGGTCATCCTTTCGAATGGGAATCCAAAATCATATTAATGGATGTGACCTTGTTTCTTGGTCCTTGGGCCATTACTTGCAGTGCTGGTGTCGTATATTCGGCACAAATTCTCAAAATTTTCCCAACAATGCAGCCAGTAGAATCTCATTCTAAATCTGTGGAGTGTCTTACTAACACCAAAGTGCCTACTGGGTGCCACATTATGCAATTCCTTTAAGACTTCGGTAACCATACTTTCTGGAAGAACCAACTGACCCCCATGTGTACTTTCCATAATTAATTTCCCAGATCGTGTAAAATACACCATTCTTCAATACGAGGGAATTCTATTTTGTAAAATATGCTTTTGCTGCTGTGCTGCTGTGCTCAGCATATTTTCATTCTAGGAATGGCTTCATAGTGGGATAATTCAACTGATATTTTAAAATACCCTCACCACTCCAGGTAGGTGACCCATCACAAGATAAAGAACCTGGAAATTTTGTCCTCTGTACCTTTAGAGATTCATAACACTTTCCTTGCTGGCGCTCGCAATGCCGACAGAATAGTGCACATCGCCTTCTAGAAACTGCATATCCATTGTTATGAAGGTGTCCAGATCTGTGTTATATTTCAAAGTCGTCTTCTTGAATATACTGTGTACATCAGGCCATTGGACGTTTGGAATTCTTGAAATTTAATAGCCAGCAAAATGAAACATGGTCAGTTCTCAAAATAAAATGTATACAGGTGGATATGTGAAAATGCCTTCACCATGGACGCAATCTCCCTGCATACGACAGAGTAATTTCTCTCAGATTTATGCAATAAGTTACTCAAATATTCTAGTGTTCTTTCCTGCCCATCCTGAACGCGAGATAACACGGCGCCAATGCCTACATCACTAGCATCAGTGTCCCAAATGAAGAAGCTCTCATATTTCAGAAAACCCCAGACTGGTGGATATATCAGAATTTCCTTTAGCTTACCAAAAGCATCTTCACACTCGGTGGTCCAGTGGAATTTCCTTTTTTCCTCAGTCAGTTCATGTAGTGTTTTGGCGATCGTTATGAACACAGGTACAATTCGATGGTAATAATCTCATAATCCAGAAAACTCCGCACTTCAGCTTTGACAGTTGTAGTCGGCCAATTTCTTATTTAATTTTTCTGCTCGGGGTCTGTTTTAATTCCATGTGATGACACTACATGACCAAAGAAAAAAAAATTATTTTTGCTCAGTTGGCACTTCTTAGGAACTAGTTTGAAATTGGCTGCTGCCACTTTCTGGAATACATAATATAAGCATGGTAGGTGTTATTCATATATCCTTCACTGTTACAAAAATATAATCTAGGTAAACTTGACAGATATCTTAACGCAGTTATTTTTTACATTGGTCATTCAAAGATGGCTGGCGCATAGCACACCTTAAATGGAACAACTTTGAATTGCCAGGTTCCATTCCCTTAGACACAAAATGAAGTCTTCTCTTGGTCATCTGGTGCCATCTCACACTGCAGCACCCACTCTTCATGTTATAAGAAGAAAACCATTGTGAACATTCTAGGCTGTTCAATGTGTCATCTAATCGGGAAGTGGACAAGAGTCTTTCTTGTCACATTATTAAACTGGCCATAATCTATGCAAAAACCTCAGAGAGACATTTTCCTTCTTAACAAGTTGAATTGGTGACAAACACGGACTTACCAATGGTTCTATAACATCTAAATCCCTCATTTCCTTCAAATTTCACTCAACTGCCTTATACAAAGCTAGTGGCAATCGTCATGGTGACTGCATTATGGTCATAACATCTCCTGTATCATTGTGCTGGTATGTCAGATTGGTCGTTCCAAGATAATTTGGTTCACATGAGAAGGCATCCCTATTTCTCTGCAGTAATACAAAGATAGCTTTCTCCTGATACCAGTTACGTATATCTCATGCTCATACTAGCAGTTCATCCAGACTTTTGGTAGAGGACACATTATATGCTTGGGTCTCGAATCCTCTGGAATATTTGTAAGTATCTGAGTGCCCTGTTTGCGAACACCTATAGTGGGATCCTCCTCAAGACGAATGGCCTTATCATACAAATGTATCATTCTAATTGGAAAACTGTCAGAATTAGAAGAGACCAAAGTCGTTGCTACAACGAATTTACCTGGCAGGATTCCAACCCTCTCTGATGGCTAAAATAGACCCTTATGCCTGACAAATTTTCCTTGATATCTGCCTGCAATTACCATTTCACTAGAAGCAGGCGGCTCAGTGGGTTGACCACAGATTACTAGCCAGGTTATTTGCGAGGAAAAATCATGCTGTGCTGACACCTCTAACTCTATACTGCCTACCCGTAGTACAAAAAGTCGAGTATCGATACAACGTCCCGTAGTACATCAACTCCATAAATTACATCAATTTTCTATTTCTGCTATGTAAACATCGTACTCTATGCTAATGTCACCGAACCTCAAAGTCACATTCCTCTTACCTCTAAATGGTCTGGTCTCGCCTATACTGTAGACAAATAGCATCATTACATACTGTCGTCGAGCGATGGCTTGGGGGAAGGCCCGATGATGTCTGGTCTTACACTGTTATGGTCACCCAAGTGTCGACTACCATCTGGCAAGCAACATCATTCAGGCTCCCCTCCATCAGCATTTCATCCCAATCTTGTTTCACCGACCGTACATGAAATAACATTGCGTCCTTTCCTCCAGCAGTCGCCGACATACGCCCCTTAATATCGGTGTTTACAAGTTTTCCGAATGTGCTGTATGTTAACCTGTCTCACGCTGCCTCTTTTCTCGCTGCTGCTTATGCTTCTGCTGCTGCTGTTGTGGGCAGTGGGCTCTCAGGTGCCCTTGCTGTGCACATGACCAACACAAAGGCCGTTTGTGGGGGGTGGTGAGGCTCTGTAGCACGGACCCTGGAAACAATGTCCTTCATAATCGTCTGCATCTCCTTCAGTGTCTTTGTTATTTGGTCTTCGTCGTCTTCATTCAGCGTCACTGCCCGTACCTGACATCGGGATGCAGCTCTCTGTCTTGCTGACACCACCTCCAGTTCTCGGGCCACACCGTTCTCGGTACTGCTTGCTGTATCTCTGTGTCTGCATCGATGAAGAAGCCGACTGTGATGATGTCGCGCGCCTCCTCGGAGCACACTTCCAGAGATAGTTGAGACAGCCGCACGATATCTGGTCATTGCTCCTGCAGTGGCTTCCCTGGTCGCTGGGTGCGGCTTCGTAGTTGGGTAATGTAGGTATGTCGCAGGTATTGGTCGCCAAATCTTAGCTCCGAGTCCGGCACCAGTGTGGGGTACTCCAGTCGATGTTGCTCTGGCAGAGATTGCAGTATGCTTAGAGCGGGGTCTCTCAGTGCAGCTGCGAGGTAGAAAGCCCCCTTCTTGGCTGACCAGCCATCCAGTGTGGCAACTATTTCAAACTGGTGTTGGTACTCCTGCAAGAAATCTGGCCATTATAAGAGGCGAGTTTAATTGAGATTGCCTTTCCCACTCCTGGCTGTGTGACAACAATGCTGCAGAGCTGGTGACCATCCTCCGAGTTTTCTGCGTTGTTTACGACTTGTACACCCTCTTAACTTTGGTCGGCTTCTGTGTAGTATTATTGGAACTCCATTACTTAAGATATTCTTGTAATTCTTTCTCTTATGCACTGTTTTTCTGTTTCAATTCCTTCTTGATACTGTCCATCTGTTCATTCACCCTGTCCACTTTTTCATTTACACTGTAATTTTTCTGGTTCACGCAGTTAACCCTTGTATTCACTAACTCGCTAAGGCTTTCTATTTTCATTAATGCTCTAAGTGATTCCAATTCTGCAGACATTTTTCTTGTTAAAATAACCTTCAATGTTTGTACAAAAAATTCTTATTATTTGGTATACAGTAACTAAAATTAAATAAATTTGTTTTAAAATCACTAATAAATCGCCTATTGTCTAACATGATCAACAATCGAATGCCTCCTTCCCACTTCTGACCCCAGTGTTACAAGATGCCCTTACAATGTATCCGAGTTCGTGAGGGATAGAGATGTTAATAGAAAAAAATATCTAAATTTCATTTTTATTTATTTACAACAGCTATTATTTAAAGCATTAATCCATTTTTTTAAACTATTACTCTTTTTATTTCTCAGCGAGCACAATATTTAATGCCTATTTCAACACTAATTAACATCCTTCTTAATGTTTTTGTTTGGTTGTAGTCAATTAACTCATACTCATTATTAACAAACATTCAATCTGTCTGTTTCCATAATTTTTAATGTCTTTCACTTACGTATCCACTCCAATAGTCCAGCCTGCCAGTCGTACTTTTCACTGCTCTAATTCTCGCAGTCGCATATTTTGCTCCCGCTGGTCACTTACTTCCGACACTTCTCGTTTCACTTCTCGCTCATCTTCTCTCGTTTAACGTCGCACGATCGCCCAGACTTCCGACGCTCATGAACTCTCGGCTCAGAGGCCCGTCTTGCTTCACTGGCCTTGACTTGGAAGTTTCGCTGCAACCCGAGTCACCCTGAGAAAAACCAGTGCAGTAAACCAATAGAAAATTATTCAGTGATACCTCAGATAATCCCGTTATCCAATGCCGGAAGCAGCGCGCGTTCTGATAGGTATAACAGGTACACTTTGTAAACATTCCTTTGTGAAAAGCTGCTGCATTTCCAGTTGCAACTGCACGCATCCATAAATCATCTGTGCCTCACACACTCGCAGAGTGGTGGCATGTAACACTATCTTTCAGCCTGCATAAATAACTTACTAGCATATGCAATTGGGGCAAAATTACCATTTATATTTCGACTCAATACAGCCCCCACGGCTATGGAACGGCTGTATCAATGCAAAAAAATTCTCACTAAAATCAGGGAAATGCAAAACGGGCAAACTTTTTCAACTTTATTAAAATTTTTGAAAAGCATTTCTCTGTTCAGAATTCCGTGCAAAATATATTTTTTTTTTTCAACAAATGTAAAGGTTTTGTGAGTTCTAAAAAAATTGGGCAATTAATTTACTCTAAAATTGAAATGGGATGTGGCGAGTTCCTCGGATTTCTGGAATGGATTGGGTGTGGATCCCCTGAGCATTAACAGGGACCCTCAGTATCCGAGGAGCGCCACCCTGGCCTTGTACCGCGGCCTCTGACATCCTCATGTGTCAGGGCGAGTCGCGGGGGTCAAAGTAGATACAAGGNCTCGGATTTCTGGAATGGATTGGGTGTGGATCCCCTGAGCATTAACAGGGACCCTCAGTATCCGAGGAGCGCTACCATGATTGTGTACCGCGGCCTCTGGCATCCTTGTGTGTCAGGGCGAGTCGCGGGGANGTCAGGGCGAGTCGCGGGGGTCAAAGTAGATACAAGGCAAAGCAAGACGTGCTGCAGCCTCGGCCCTTGGTCCCCAACTGCTAGAAGGTGTGTCGGGTTAGCGCGAGCGCCAGCAGGTTCTCTGTTGGTTAGCTCGCCTTCCTGTGGAAGAACCCTTTTTTTTGTGANTCTGCTGGTTAGCTCGCCTTCCCGTGGAAGAAACACCGTTTTGTGCATCGCGGCCCTTGATGTCCATTCAGGGCGAGTCGCGGTCGCATTAACGCTTGTAGTTTCGGGGACCGAGGAGTGTCGTTGCTGGATGAGAATGTGGGGCTGGGGAACTGTGGAGCATTTCCAGCCGAACGGTTTCCTGGCTCGCTCTCAGTGCGAGCATGTGGAAAATTCAGTCTGACAAGCAATGTACTTGGCAAAATTCGGGAAACNCCTTGGACAGCATGTGGTTAAGATGCAATCTGTTGTGTTTATTGAAATGGGATGTGGCGAGTTCCTCGGATTTCTGGAATGGATTGGGTGTGGATCCCCTGNGAGTTCCTCGGATTTCTGGAATGGATTGGGTGTGGATCCCCTGAGCATTAACAGGGACCCTCAGTATCCGAGGAGCGCTACCCTGGCCTTGTACCGCGGCCTCTGACATCCTCATGTGTCAGGGCGAGTCGCGGGGGTCAAAGTAGATACAAGGCAAAGCAAGACGTGCTTCAGCCTCGGCCCTTGGTCCCCGACTGCTAGAAGGTGTGTCGGGCTAGCGCGAGCGCCAGCAGGTTCTCTGCTGGTTAGCTCGCCTTCCCGTGGAAGAAACACCGTTTTGTGCATCGCGGCCCTTGATGTCCATTCAGGGCGAGTCGCGGTCGCATTAACGCTTGTAGTTTCGGGGCCCGGGGAGTGTCGTTGCTGGATGAGAATGTGGGGCTGGGGAACTGTGGAGCCTTTACAGCCGAACGGTGTCCTGGCTCGCTCTCAGTGCGAGCATGTGGAAAATTTCAGTCTGACAAGCAATGTACTTGGCAAAATTCGGGAAACCNACTGTTAAAAAGAGTTTCCTCCATTTTAAGGAAAAGTGCTTGTAAAAATGTATCCACAGGTGTCCGTAAAATCTCAATAAAATTACGGACACGTTTATTTTAAAAAACGGACTTTCCATAAATTTCACGGAACATCTCCGTTAGTTTTCTAGTTGGTTTTCTGTACTACCAGTTGAAAATTAAAATATTTAATTAAAAAGTCNTGTGCCGTAACAAATACAACCCTGAACGGTGGATCACTTGGCTCGTGGGTCGATGAAGGGCGCTGCAAACTGCGCGTCGTCGTGTGAACTGCAGGACACATGAACATCGACACTTTGAACGCACATTGCGGTCCATGGGATCTAATGTGTATAAAAATGTATTTAAAAAAATTTAATATTTTATACTCTAGCAAGATTTGAACACGTTTAAAAATATGCAAAAACATCACCCTAACAACTTTTTTTCTTNCATGGGATTCCATTCCCGGACCACACCCGTCTGAGGGTCGGTTTCTCATATCAAACGAATGTGATGTTTGAGCATGCAATCCCTCCCTCCTCAACACATGTTGACGGAGGGGCTGGAAGACAGTGAGATGCACGAGCAATATATGTCGGGTCTCTGGGTTTTTTGTCCTAGAGGTGCGCTGGATGTAGCCCGCTCGTTGTGTCCCTCTGGCTCGGATGTGCTGCCGTGGTGGTGCAGTACATTGGGTGATGCTCCTACGTGAGGTCTCGCACTGGTGGTGCGTACCTTTA
>NQII01004701.1:0-27500 GCA_002778355.1 Clitarchus hookeri | reverse complement strand
TTGCGGCGGTGTCCAGATCTTCCCCTCGGACCTTGAAAATCCGGGAGAGGGCCACGCGGAGCATTCGCGCCGGTTCGTACCCATATCCGCAGCAGGTCTCCAAGGTAAAGAGCCTCTAGCCAATAGACTAATGTAGGTAAGGGAAGTCGGCAAATTGGATCCGTAACTTCGGAATAAGGATTGGCTCTGAGGACCGGGGCGTTTCGGGCTTGGTCGGGAAGCGGGTCCGCGCTAACGTGCCGGGCCTGGGCGAGGTGAGAGCTGGTGAACCTTGCCTCGTGCTTGGTGAACCTTCAGGATCCGAGCTCGGTCCCGTGCCTTGGCCGCCTGCGGATCTTCCTTGCTGCGAGGTGGTTCGGCCGCGGCCCTCTGGGCCAGGTTGTTCCCCTCTTCGGCCGCCATTAAACGGTCGACTCAGAACTGGCACGGACCTGGGGAATCCGACTGTCTAATTAAAACAAAGCATTGCGATGGCCTCAACATGGTGTTGACGCAATGTGATTTCTGCCCAGTGCTCTGAATGTCAACGTGAAGAAATTCAAGCAAGCGCGGGTAAACGGCGGGAGTAACTATGACTCTCTTATTGGTGGTGCATGATTCTAACCTGTTGCCTTCTCGTGGCCACCACCGTGTAACGCCAAATTGTAGCTAGGGAACCTGCTGCTATTGTGTGTATTTTGTATATACATAGTATCAGTAGGATTTCTGTGGGTGCACTTTGCGGGTTATCTAAAGACAGGCTCTAGACTCCTTGGCGTGCTGTCAATCTATAGAAAGCTACTCTCATTTTGTACAGCCCTCTGGTTGTACTTCAGCCGCCACGTGAGTGATTTATCCTGCGATTTCAAGTTTTGTTGTGCTGATGATGTTTACTTGTCGTTGGTGTCCCCGTCAGTTTGATACACCTAATGGTTGTGGGCTGCATGAGCTTCGTGCTCATCCCCAAGAGTATAATGCCGCCTTGCCACCACCAGCCAAGGGCAAGGCGAGATGGCNCTGCATGAGCTTCGTGCTCATCCCCAAGAGTATAATGCCGCCTTGCCACCACCAGCCAAGGGCAAGGCGAGATGGCCAGATGAGGAGCTGAAGTTGCTTGCTCGTGAAGAGTTCTTTCTACCCCCTGGGGTAAAGTTCGTCAACATTGAGTTGGTGGCTGCAGTGCACGCAANCTTGCTCGTGAAGAGTTCTTTCTACCCCCTGGGGTAAAGTTCGTCAACATTGAGTTGGTGGCTGCAGTGCACGCAAAGGGGCTCTTCCTCAATAGAACATACGAGTCTATCAAGTCTCAGCGCAAAACCGCGCGATATCAAACCCTAATGGGTGAGGTCAGGCGGGAGGACTTTCTTAGTCCCTTTTCACCTGTAACCAAACGGTGGTCGTCTGGTGCTACTACTCTGTCAAGGCATCGTCCTGACGAAGAAGTTGGTCACTCTTCTGACCCAATCAAAGGCTACACTCCTTGTTCTGAGCTTATCCGTCAGTCTCTGGAGGATATTCGTGTCGAGTTGGGTGAAATGGAGGAATCTGACAACTCTTGTGCTTTGCTGTCTCAGGCTGTGGAACGTGCTATTCAGGGCCAGCCTGCTCGTGAGATTCTGGACAGGTGGCTAAGAGAACGTCTTCCCATTAGGGATGAGGTCAGACCCCTCCCCCGGCCGAGGGACCCTCTTGTTGCGCGGTCGAAAACCCAGTTGCGCAAGTCGCAGTATGCTTCAGTTCAGACCATGTGGAAGCACGACCGTGCACGAGTGGCAACTCGTGTTTNAAGTCGCAGTATGCTTCAGTTCAGACCATGTGGAAGCACGACCGTGCACGAGTGGCAACTCGTGTTTTGGGGGGGGAGGATGAGCAGAGCAGGGCTGCTGTGCCTGAGGGTACTTCTGAATGGTGGTCTGCCCTTTTCTCCTCNTGGGGGGGGAGGATGAGCAGAGCAGGGCTGCTGTGCCTGAGGGTACTTCTGAATGGTGGTCTGCCCTTTTCTCCTCGGGGGAGGGTCTTCACGAAGTTCCTGTGCAGTACGATGAAGATCCATACAACTTGTCTGCTCCCTTCTCTGAGGAAGAAGTTCGAAAGGGTGCAATCCGTGGGCAGTCTTCTCCGGGCCCTGACGGAGTCACATTGAAACAGTGGGCTGGTATCCCAGACAAGATCAAGACAGTGCTTTTTAACATCTTTCTGTTCACCAATGACTTGCCAACCTGGCTGTTAAAGGCCAGGACGGTCTTAATTCCTAAGTCTTCAGCACCAGTGAGTCCAGCTGATTTCAGGCCTATCACGATTACGTCCGTAATCAGCCGTCATTTTAACAAGATCCTCAGTCGTAGACTCCAGGCCGCACTCCCTATAGCTCCTGAACAACGAGCATTTATTAAACATGATGGCCTTGCGGAGAACCTGTCTCTTCTGTCGGAGGTGTTAGCTGATGCAGCTGAGAAGTTCCGGCCCCTGTATNCTGCCCAGTGCTCTGAATGTCAACGTGAAGAAATTCAAGCAAGCGCGGGTAAACGGCGGGAGTAACTATGACTCTACTCACAGGCTACAACCTCTTTGCAGCTACCAGGTGTGGTCACCCCTGACATACCTGTCCATCAAGGTGTTNTCAACACCTTGCGCGCTAGAGGTGTGCCCTATCCAGTGGTGCGGTACATCCATGGCCTCTACTCACAGGCTACAACCTCTTTGCAGCTACCAGGTGTGGTCACCCCTGACATACCTGTCCATCAAGGTGTTCGTCAGGGTGACCCCCTGTCTCCATTCATTTTCAACGTTGTAATGGACGAAGCGCTGCGCGGCCAGGTGGGGGCCGTGGGGTACACTATTGGTGATCATCGGATTCCTCGGCTGGCCTTCGCGGATGATTTGGTTGTCTTCGCAAACACGAAGGAAGGTCTGCAAATAAATCTTGACCTCCTTGCCTCTTCTCTTGGAGTGTTTGGGCTTGTTTTGTCTCCTGAAAAATCCCATTCTCTCACAATGGTACCGGTTGGGAAAACTAGGAAGATGAAAGTCATCACGGAACCANGTCTCCTGAAAAATCCCATTCTCTCACAATGGTACCGGTTGGGAAAACTAGGAAGATGAAAGTCATCACGGAACCACTCTTTAGGATCGGAGGGGTTGATCTGGCCCCTCTGGGGGTGGACGGTGTCTGGAAGTATCTGGGCATCTCCTTCACTGCCAGGGNATCGGAGGGGTTGATCTGGCCCCTCTGGGGGTGGACGGTGTCTGGAAGTATCTGGGCATCTCCTTCACTGCCAGGGGGGTCAGGTCCTTTAAGTCCGGCCTTGAGGAGCCGTTGAAACGACTGTCCTCTGCGCCGCTGAAACCCTATCAGCGGATGGAAATTCTGAGGGTTTTTCTCCTTCCTTCTCTCATATACCAACTTTCCTTTGCGAGAGTCACGAAGGGGATATTGAAAGCGATGGACGTGTTGGTTCGTGCGTCCATTCGCCGATGGCTTCGATTACCGAAGGACGTGGCGATCGGGTTTTTCCATGCGCCAGTCTCTGCTGGAGCCCTTGGGGTGCCATCCCTCCTCAAGTCGNTGGCGATCGGGTTTTTCCATGCGCCAGTCTCTGCTGGAGCCCTTGGGGTGCCATCCCTCCTCAAGTCGGTTCCTGCTTGGATTTTGGGGCGCCTCCGCAATGTCTTAAGATCTGACTACGCTCCCGCTCGCGACCTATGCAATATGCCACACTTTGCAAGTAGGGTCGAATGGGCACAATCTGCNGATCTGACTACGCTCCCGCTCGCGACCTATGCAATATGCCACACTTTGCAAGTAGGGTCGAATGGGCACAATCTGCTGCGACGACGAATGGGCTGCAGCTTAACACTCCAGCTAGGATTAAGTCCTTTTGGCGCGCTACGTGGCTCGGTTCTGTCGACGGCGCTGATATGGAGCCTACCACCCCCACTTCATCAGTGTCAACCTCCTGGCTTTCTCAGGGGGCCGGTGGCATTCCCTCCTCGNGCGACGACGAATGGGCTGCAGCTTAACACTCCAGCTAGGATTAAGTCCTTTTGGCGCGCTACGTGGCTCGGTTCTGTCGACGGCGCTGATATGGAGCCTACCACCCCCACTTCATCAGTGTCAACCTCCTGGCTTTCTCAGGGGGCCGGTGGCATTCCCTCCTCGGATTTCATCTCATATGTGCAGACAATCAGCAATAGTCTTCCCACGCGTGTTAGGACTAGCAGAGGGAGGAGGGGTCCCTCCGGCTCCCTGCCCAAATGTCGGGCAGGGTGCTCTGACGCTGAAACCGCCTATCATGTAGTACAGCAGTGTCCGCGTACTCATGAGACGCGTGTATCTCGACATGACCATCTTGTGGGGGTGGTTGCNATCATGTAGTACAGCAGTGTCCGCGTACTCATGAGACGCGTGTATCTCGACATGACCATCTTGTGGGGGTGGTTGCAGAACATCTTGCAGCTAAAGGGTTTGTCGTTCGTCGTGAACCGAGATATAAGACGTCGGAGGGATTACGCAAGCCTGACCTGGTTGCTTCTAAACCAGGCCAGGATGAAGCGTATATCCTGGATGCACAGGTTGTGCAGTGCCGGGGACTAAAATGGTCATTTGATAAGAAGCTAAGCCGGTATGGGGGAAATGTAGACCTGATAGATGCAGTTAGGAAGGAATTCGGGGCGGCTGGGGTTACTGTACTCCCTCTCACAATTTCATGGAAGGGAGTCTGGTTCCCCCAGTCACTCGAGTCCCTTAGGAAGCTGGGATTGAGTATGGCCCTGCTGCGTTCGGTTCCCACGCGGACGTTGTTTGGTTCGCTTATGTGTTGGAGACGGTTCTGTCGGACTACTAAGCAAGTCTCTCATCGCGCATAGTAGCTGTGTTCCTAGTTTGTAGGACGTTTTCTGTTTTCAGTTTGTTAAGTTCCATTGGTAGGTACGGGTGTATCGCCTTGCCCGGTAGTTTATCTATAATGTGTATTTAAGTGTATTTTATGTTGTTTTATGTCATTTGTCTGGTGGGCCTTGTGATTGCCAGCTAGTCGGTGTTCTAACTAGAGGGGCGTATATAACCTCCCCACTCATGTCTGAGGGTGTGGGTGACAGCCATATCCTGGGACTAGGGTGGGCGAGAGTAAGTTAGCAGCGCATAAGTAGGGGGGGGGGACCGTGACAACTCCTATGCGAGGGAGTACCCCCCCTGAAATAGGTGTGCTTGTGTCAATGTTGGTAGGTGGTCCGTCCGGAGATGGTACTTCCTTCTTCTTGCCGCAACTTGAAGAGATCTTTTGGGAATTCTTTCTTCCCCTACCCTTTCTCCCGTGATCACCTCTCCTACTGGCCGACAGTCATATGGCCTTGGACCTGTATTTANCTTGCCGCAACTTGAAGAGATCTTTTGGGAATTCTTTCTTCCCCTACCCTTTCTCCCGTGATCACCTCTCCTACTGGCCGACAGTCATATGGCCTTGGACCTGTATTTATCTAACTTTACTATTATCCTTATTCATTATCCTCAAATCCGGCAATTACAAGGCTTTTGTTTTCTACACCATATANGCCGACAGTCATATGGCCTTGGACCTGTATTTATCTAACTTTACTATTATCCTTATTCATTATCCTCAAATCCGGCAATTACAAGGCTTTTGTTTTCTACACCATATATTTAGTGTGTTGTATCTACCATATGGCGAGAATATTCTTTCCGATTAAAATAGCCAAATGCCTCGTCATCTAATTAGTGACGCGCATGAATGGATTAACGAGATTCCCTCTGTCCCTATCTACTTGACTCTGCTCCGGGATGGCATCAGAGTAGGAGGTGTGTTTGTGAGCTCCTGGTTTTTCGGCCAGAAAACCGGTAAAAAGGGCGAATGNGCCAAATGCCTCGTCATCTAATTAGTGACGCGCATGAATGGATTAACGAGATTCCCTCTGTCCCTATCTACTACTATCTATGGCGATGTTGTTGTGCGAGTAGTGCCGAGTGTCGGGGGGGCGCTTAAAGCGGGATTTATTACCATTAAACATCTTTAAGAAATCTAAATCGTGTGTTATAGTGCGGTGCTAAGGTCAGTACATATGTGGAAGTGAAGGCAACACCTAAAATCTACTGAAGAAAGAAAAAATTGTATTTCAAAATGCGAGTCGCGAGACTCGCAATTCCGAAGATTGATGTGGGTGGTTTCGGGTTATTTGGTGAGTCTGATCAATTTAAATTGACTTGTTTGATGTGGAAATTGTGCCAGGCGAATTGTAACTTCAAGATTTGCAAAGAAAATATAAAATCTTTTGGTTAAAAATTTAAGCCGAGAACATGTAAACAACACAATTTCAGCTTGGCGATAAAACATAAATTCACTAAATGAAGAGATAAAGTGTATTNTGTAAACAACACAATTTCAGCTTGGCGATAAAACATAAATTCACTAAATGAAGAGATAAAGTGTATTGAAGACTTGTTAATGATTGCTATTGTACACTGTATAATGCATGAACCTACTTAATTTCACTTTAGAGATGGTTAAATAATTAATAAATGTAATTTTANATTGTACACTGTATAATGCATGAACCTACTTAATTTCACTTTAGAGATGGTTAAATAATTAATAAATGTAATTTTAGTCTGACTGCGTGGGGCACTTTTTAACGATAAAACTTAGAATCACTAAATGAAGAGATAAAGTGTATTAAAGACTTGCTATTGATGACCAGCATATGCTATACAATGTCTGAACCTATTTATTTTTACACTGGAGAAAGTTATATAATTTTGAGAGCAATTTTACATGATTGCCTTGACCATGGTTGACAAATTGACGACAAAACTTAAANGAAAGTTATATAATTTTGAGAGCAATTTTACATGATTGCCTTGACCATGGTTGACAAATTGACGACAAAACTTAAACTAATTAAATGAAGAGATTTAGTGCATAGAGGGTTAGTTATTTGTGACCAGCATACACTGTATTATGTCAGAACCTATTTAATTTTACCTGAAGAAAGTTATAAAATTTTTTGGAAGTATAATTAGTCAGATTGCCTTGGACATGGTTGATGAATTAACGACAAAACATAAATTCACTAAATGAAGAGATAAAGTGTTTGAAGACTTGTTATTAATTGTTATTGTACACTGTGCGATGCATGAACCTACTTAAATTCACTCTAGAGATGGTAAAATAATAATTAAATGTAATTTTAATCTGACTGCGTGGGGCACATTTTAACGATAAAACTTAGAATCACTAAACGAAGAGATAAAGTGTACTAAGGACTTGCTATTGATGACCAGCATATGCTTTATAATGTCTGAACTTATTTATTTTTACCCCGGAGAAAGTTATATAATTGTTGAGAGCAATTTTATATGATTGCCTTGGCCATGGTTGACAAATCAACGATAAAACTTAAATTAATTAAATGAAGAGATAAGTGCATAGAGGGTTAGTTATTGGTGATCAGCATACACTGTATTATGTCAGAACTTATCTAATTTTATCTGAAGAAAGCTATAAAATTTTTGAAAGCATAATTAGTCAGATTGCCTTGGACATGGCTGATGAATNTTTTATCTGAAGAAAGCTATAAAATTTTTGAAAGCATAATTAGTCAGATTGCCTTGGACATGGCTGATGAATTGACGGCAAAATTTAAATACATTAAATGTAGGGATAGAATGTATTAATGAATGGTTATTNGGACATGGCTGATGAATTGACGGCAAAATTTAAATACATTAAATGTAGGGATAGAATGTATTAATGAATGGTTATTAATGACCAGCATGCACTGTATTATGTTAGAACTTATTAATATCACCTTGAAGAAAGTTATAAACTTTTTAAAACAGCATATTGATTTGATCACCTTAGACATGGTTGATGAATTAACGACAAAATTAAAATTCAGTTAATGAAGGGATAGAATGTATTAAAGAATAGTTATTGATAACAATGGTACATTGTATAATGCCTAAACCTACTTAATTTCATTCTACAGAGGGCTAAGTAATTATTAAGTGCATTATTAATCTGAATGTTTGGGGCACAATTTAACGACAATACATAAATTTATAGAATGAAGAGATAAAGTGCAATAAAGACTTGTTATTAATGACCAGCATATATTGTATGATGACTGAATTTATTCAGTTTAGCTCTAGAGAAATTTATATAATTATTGATAGCAGATTTGAAATGAATGCNGTATGATGACTGAATTTATTCAGTTTAGCTCTAGAGAAATTTATATAATTATTGATAGCAGATTTGAAATGAATGCCTTTGCCATGGATGACAAAGTAACGATAAAACTAAAACTAATTAAATGAAGAGATTAAGTGCACTGAGGGTTTGTTATTGGTGATCAGCATACACTGTATTATGTCAGAACCTATTTAATTTTACCTGAAGAAAGTTATGAAATTTTTTGAAAACATATTTAGTCAGATTGCCTTGGGCATGGTGATGATTTAACGACAAAACCTAAAAACATCAAACGTAGGGTTTGANTTAGTCAGATTGCCTTGGGCATGGTGATGATTTAACGACAAAACCTAAAAACATCAAACGTAGGGTTTGAGAGTTTCAATGAATGGTTATTAGTGACCAGCATACACTATATTATGTGAGAACTCATACAATTTTATCCTGAAGAAAGTTAAAAAAATTTTAAAAAGCATTTTTAAGTTGATTACCTGGGGCACTGGCCATGTGTGGATAAATAAGTATTATAGAATGGTGTTAGAGTATTATAGCTGGTGTTTTTGTGTGTATATATAACTTACTGGCGTACCCCGGTGAATTAAGTAAAATTAAATAGTGAAGTGAAAATTGTTATTTAACCTAATACAGAAATTGCTGTCTGATAATAGGGTTATGTCATATCTGAACAACGATAAAACTTAATAATTGAAATATTGAATATTTATATTGAATGGACACCTTTGGAATATTACTGGAATGTGACTTCTATATTATATTTGAAAACTGGCAGTCAATTATGGATTTAAGAACTTTAAAAATGACTTTTTGTAAATTAACATATCTGCCCATGTCCCGGGGTACACAGTAACGACAAAACTAATAGTAACCAAATGGAATGGACTAGTGTGACTTTTTATTGGATATATAGAATAGTGTACTGTGCGCTGTTTGACAACCTATAAGAAGAAATCTAAAAATAAACAAGCTAAATTTGGTAAGGAATTGGTAAAATAGAAGATCTGCCCATGTCCCGGGGTACAAGTTGGGAAAGGTGAGAATGTTTTGACCTTTGGGGCTTCTTCTTACTGATGCGTGAATCCATCTACTGGCTAGAGAAGATTTATATAATGATAACTAATATATAGATTAAAATAATACCATGAATGTTAGGTTATAGCTACTATGCTTCCATGTTCCATATTTTGATATGAAGATAGTCAACTAGTAATAATGGAAATAATATTGAGTAAGATGCAAACGATAAAAATGTCTTAANGATCTGCCCATGTCCCGGGGTACAAGTTGGGAAAGGTGAGAATCAAAACTGGAAACCCCGAAGAAGAATGACTACGGTGAATCCATCTACTGGCTAGAGAAGATTTATATAATGATAACTAATATATAGATTAAAATAATACCATGAATGTTAGGTTATAGCTACTATGCTTCCATGTTCCATATTTTGATATGAAGATAGTCAACTAGTAATAATGGAAATAATATTGAGTAAGATGCAAACGATAAAAATGTCTTAAATTGAGATAGACACTTACTTACAGATTGAAATTGTTTAATAACACATGAGACAATAGTATTAAAATAAATAACGATGTTGAAAATTCTGGGCACTGCCCATGTCTCGGGGCACAATTAACAATTAATATATTACAGCATTTTCAAGGCCAATCGGGAATTGAAATAATGTTGTGGCCATGACTGATAGTAGAAATAAATTAGTATATCGATAATGTAACGATATATCGATAACATTATAGTGTCCATGTTTCGGGGTACATATTCTCTATAAAAATTTCCTTGGAGATTATATGGATATGCTTGATTAATTTATATCTATTCAAACTGATATTGAGTAATTGAACCCATGGCGACATGCATTGAGTGGTATATGATATTATTGATATCTATTTTAACAGTNACTGATATTGAGTAATTGAACCCATGGCGACATGCATTGAGTGGTATATGATATTATTGATATCTATTTTAACAGTTGCCCATGTCGGGGCACAATATGGGAAGGAAAATGTAAATTGGAATACATGGCCAATTTGGAATCAATATACACTGATTAGTAATGGATGTGATAACTGTATACCTAAATTAATTATGCAATGGTTTGAATATGGAGTTCATGACTGGAATAAAAATAATANGATGTGATAACTGTATACCTAAATTAATTATGCAATGGTTTGAATATGGAGTTCATGACTGGAATAAAAATAATATTCTGAAAATTATATGTAAAATAGTTTGCCCATGTCTCGGGGCACAAATATGTCTTAAGTGTACTTTGTAATATTGGATAAAATACTGGAATTTGTTTTTAAATTATATATAAATGTGTAATGATAGGTGATCTGATATATTAATTGAGTGCTGATACAGTGATGCCCATGTCTGGGGCACCTACTGAAGTATCTGATGGTGGCCAGAATGTGTTATAACAAGTGTGTATGAACATAATTAATAGAGAATAATGCACTAGAATACANTCAAAACTGGAAACCCCGAAGAAGAATGACTACGGTGAATCCATCTACTGGCTAGAGAAGATTTATATAATGATAATTAATATATAGATTAAAATAATACCATGAATGTTAGGTTATAGCTACTATGCTTCCATGTACCATATTTTGATATGAAGATAGTCAACTAGTAATAATGGAAATAATATTGAGTAAGATGCAAACGATAAAAATGTCTTAAATTGAGATAGACACTTACTTACAGATTGAAATTGTTTAATAACACATGAGACAATAGTATTAAAATAAATAACGATGTTGAAAATTCTGGGCACTGCCCATGTCTCGGGGCACAATTAACAATTAATATATTACAGCATTTTCAAGGCCAATCGGGAATTGAAATAATGTTGTGGCCATGACTGATAGTAGAAATAAATTAGTATATCGATAATGTAACGATATATCGATAACATTATAGTGTCCATGTTTCGGGGTACATATTCTCTATAAAAATTTCCTTGGAGATTATATGGATATGCTTGATTAATTTATATCTATTCAAACTGATATTGAGTAATTGAACCCATGGCGACATGCATTGAGTGGTATATAATATTATTGATATCTTATTTTAACAGCTGCCCATGTCGGGGCACAATATGGGAAGGAAAATGTAAATTGGAATACATGGCCAATTTGGAATCAATATACACTGATTAGTAATTGATGTGATAACTGTATACCTAAATTAATTATGCAATGGTTTGAATATGGAGTTCATGACTGGAATAAAAATAATATCCTGATAATTATATGCAAAAATAGCCTGCCCACGTCTCGGGGCATAAATATGTTTTAAGTGTACTTTTTAATACTGGATTGAATTCTGGAAATTGTTTTTAAATTATATATAAATGTGTAATGATAGGTGATCTGATATATTAATTGAGTGCTGATACAGTGATGCCCATGTCTGGGGCACCTACTGAAGTAGGAAGTTGGGCATAATTGTGCCTGGCTTATAGTAGATCTGATGGTGGCCAGAATGTGTTATAACAAGTGTGTATGAACATAATTAATAGAGAATAATGCACTAGAANTATCTGATGGTGGCCAGAATGTGTTATAACAAGTGTGTATGAACATAATTAATAGAGAATAATGCACTAGAATACAATGAAATAACTAATATGTTTTTAACTGCAATTGATATTGTAATGCCCATGTCTGGGGCATTTATTGAAATTGAAAATCTTATTAATGTTTGCTTAAATTATGAGTTGTTATTGGTGGCCAGAATGTGTTTTTAGTAAGTGTATGTATATATATAATATAGTAATTATGCACTGGATAGTGATCAAGATATGTTTTTANAATGTGTTTTTAGTAAGTGTATGTATATATATAATATAGTAATTATGCACTGGATAGTGATCAAGATATGTTTTTAGTAACTGTATATGTATAATGGATTGGACGCCGGTGACCTGGGACTGCCCATGTTTTGGGGCACATTTTTTGGGTGAACATTTTATCCACATTTGAGTGATTGATGTTAAACAATTAAATTTGGAATATGTTATACTACATCTGANTTGGGTGAACATTTTATCCACATTTGAGTGATTGATGTTAAACAATTAAATTTGGAATATGTTATACTACATCTGACAACATAATGGAGGAATAATGATATAACTAAATATTATTGTACTATAATTTTAATTTTAATTGATTATGGGAACTGTACATAATTGTTTGGAGTTACCCATGTGCTGGGGCACTATTGGAATTATGTGTTGACCGGCCCGCACGGCACCGAAATGTATAGTTTGGGGCGAGTTCCGCCCCCCGACGGTCTTTTGATATATTTCCTGATATATTTATTGGCTACGATGAGCCAAAAATCCTACGGGAAGGGAGGAGATGATGGAGAAAGAAGAGGAGGGAGAGAAAGTATCAAGGAGAATCCATTTGGAAAGGGCGGAAGAGTAAATAGGTCACCCCCACCTATAGACAAAAGAAGAGAAGAAGAAGAACTGAGAAGAAGATTAATAGAACAAAGAAGAATGGAAATGGAACAAGAGGATCAAGACAAAGAAACCGGAAATGAAGAGAGGAAAGAAGAAGAGGAAAGAAGAATAAATGAAGAGAGAAGAAATACAAATAAGAAGACAACTGACTGGTCAGAACAGATGNAGAAGAAGAGGAAAGAAGAATAAATGAAGAGAGAAGAAATACAAATAAGAAGACAACTGACTGGTCAGAACAGATGGAAGAAGAAAGTACTGGTAAGAAAAGAGGATTTGATGACTCGGATGAAGAAGAAGAAGAAGAAAACAAAAAAANATGGAAGAAGAAAGTACTGGTAAGAAAAGAGGATTTGATGACTCGGATGAAGAAGAAGAAGAAGAAAACAAAAATTCCTTCTTCTTACTTTACTGAAGCCGTCATTGTTTTAATTGGCTGAGAACAACTCAAATGAATGACATGCTAGTATAAAATTAATTTCTTCGATTTTTATATGGCCTTTCCCAGTCCTTGAATATCATGGAAAGGATGGGAAACTTACACCAGATTATAGTGAAACAGGAAGTAGAGATTATTCAAAAGAACAGCGAAATATATCACCTAAAAGAAATAAATAGGATGGAAAAAGAAAGAATGGAAGAAGAAAGAGAAGTGGGTAAACAACATCGGAAAGAAGAGGCATGTAGTAAAGTTAGCGAAGGAACGTGGAATCAAGGAAATGNGAAATATATCACCTAAAAGAACTAAATAGGATGGAAAAAGAAAGAATGGAAGAAGAAAGAGAAGTGGGTAAACAACGAGGCATGTAGTAAAGTTAGCGAAGGAACGTGGAATCAAGGAAATGGAATTGTGTGGGGCTTCTTTTTCCTTCTTCCAGTAGTCATAATTTTAGAGCCAGCAATAGTAAGAACAGGAGATAGTAGTGAGACCACGCAACAGCAAGTGATGAAATACATAAGACCAAAAGAAAAGAATATACAAATAAATAATATATGGAAGGTACGCAATAACGGGATTGGTATGGAATTGGCAAATGAAAATCAAGCCAAGAAAATGGAACAGGAAATACAAGAGAAGCAGTTGAAANAATTGGCAAATGAAAATCAAGCCAAGAAAATGGAACAGGAAATACAAGAGAAGCAGTTGAAAGTCAAAATTATTAGAAAGGAAAAGAAGAAGCCAAAAATTATAATATTTGATGTAGACAGGAATAAAGGAGACGAAGAGGTAAGAGAAGAANAAAGGAAAAGAAGAAGCCAAAAATTATAATATTTGATGTAGACAGGAATAAAGGAGACGAAGAGGTAAGAGAAGAAATATATTTGCAAAACTTTATGGAGATCCCTAAGGACGAATTCACTAGAACATGTAACNTAAGAGAAGAAATATATTTGCAAAACTTTATGGAGATCCCTAAGGACGAATTCACTAGAACATGTAACATCCTTTTTAAAACAAAACCTAAAGATAATACACATAATATTATAATGGAAGTAAACCCACAAGTGTTTCAAAAAATAATAAAGAGAGGGAAGATATACTGTGATTGGAGAGTGTACAATTGCAAAGAATTTCTGTCGCCCATGAGATGTACTAAATGTTTAAGGTACGGACATACAATTAAATGGTGTAGGGAAAAAAATAGTGTTTGTGGCAAATGCACAGAAGAAGGANACGGACATACAATTAAATGGTGTAGGGAAAAAAATAGTGTTTGTGGCAAATGCACAGAAGAAGGACATATGGAGCAGGATTGTAGAAAGAACGAAGCAAAGTGTATTAACTGTAAAAGAGCCAAAAAAGAAGGACAAAATAATAACCACACAGCAAGAGACTTGAACNTTCTGTCGCCCATGAGATGTACTAAGTGTTTAAGGTACGGACATACAATTAAATGGTGTAGGGAAAAAAATAGTGTCTGTGGCAAATGCACAGAAGAAGGACATATGGAGCAGGATTGTAGAAAGAACGAAGCAAAGTGTATTAACTGTAAAAGAGCCAAAAAAGAAGGACAAAATAATAACCACACAGCAAGAGACTTGAACTGCCCTATTTTCAAAACGGCAAAAGAGAGATTAAGAAAGGAAATAGATTATGGCAACCAATATGGAGAATAATAAGAAGATGGAAATGAAAATGGTACAACAAAACCTACAAAAATCTAGGGTAAATACTGCGAATATCACGGAAGAAATTATAAACACTGGGACTGGGATTGCTCTTTTACAGGAACCCTACACGTATGAAGGAAGATTCCCTAACAACGACAGGAACTGGAGTGCAATGCACTGCCAAACTAAAGACAAAATACTAGCAATAACATTATGTCATAATAACATTGAAGCAATAATGCTAAATCAATATACAGACCCGGAAATAGTAACAATCAGGATATATATACAGGAAATGTCAGTAAATATAATAAATATCTATTGCCCGCCTACCAAAAACATTCAANTGAAAATGGTACAACAAAACCTACAAAAATCTAGGGTAAATACTGCGAATATCACGGAAGAAATTATAAACACTGGAACTGGGATTGCTCTTTTACAGGAACCCTACACGTATGAAGGAAGATTCCCTAACAACGACAGGAACTGGAGTGCAATGCACTGCCAAACTAAAGACAATTATGATCGTTATTGTAATACAGTATTATTGTAACTTCGTTATTACGAAAATCAATATACAGACCCAGAAATAGTTACAATCAGGATATATATACAGGAAATGTCAGTAAATATAATAAATATCTATTGGGGCGGATGGTTTTTGTAAGTTATAAGTATAAATAAAATTAAGAAAATAATGGAGGAGGATAACAACGCACAATATATAATAGCCGGAGACTTTAATGCAAAGTCTCCAAGATGGTATTCAAAAAAAAGGGACGAAAGANTACAATCAGGATATATATACAGGAAATGTCAGTAAATATAATAAATATCTATTGCCCGCCTACCAAAAACATTCAAATAAGTATAAATAAAATTAAGAAAATAATGGAGGAGGATAACAACGCACAATATATAATAGCCGGAGACTTTAATGCAAAGTCTCCAAGATGGTATTCAAAAAAAAGGGACGAAAGAGGAGAAATTGTAGAAGAATTCATGGATAAAATGAATATGAATGTATTAAACGAGGAAGGAAATAAATACACTTATGATTCGATCCACGGAGAGGAAAACATTGACGTAACATTCATATCCGACAGAATATATGAGAAATGTAAAAATTGGAGACACCTTAGTTCATAGTCGCTAGTGCCTTTCTATTGTTGGGATTTGACATGTGAAAGTGAGAAACTAGAAGACAGAACAAGATTACACCAAAGAGTAAAAGACTGGCAAATGGCCAAAAATAAAGTGAAAGAAGAATTGGAGAAAAATAAAGAAATTGTACAAGAAATGAACATAACAGAAAGAATAATATTTAAGTCTTTATATTAACACTATGCATGCTCCCAAAAAATAAGGCAAATGAAAAACGATATTAAAAGAAGCAATGTGTGGTGGTGGAACCAAGAATTGAGGGATATGAAAGAAAAGGTTAGAGGTATAAATAGAAGATATCGAAGCTGCTGCGCTTGTAGAGCCAAAGAAGAGAAGAAAGAGGAATATAAGAACGCCAGGAAAAAATACAAAAAATTAATTAGAACAAATATGCTAGAACAGTGGATAGACTTTGTTAAGAATGAAAATAAANCAGGAAAAAATACAAAAAATTAATTAGAACAAATATGCTAGAACAGTGGATAGACTTTGTTAAGAATGAAAATAAAGATAAAATATGGAATGTACCGGATAAAATTATAAGGAAAAGAATTAAAAAACAAGACAAAATCGGCACAATACTCGTCAACGGCAAATATACAAAGGGATTAAGGGAGACTTATACCACATTAATTGACATTTTAATACCGGACTCTGTAACACCTAATACACAGGATAAAATTAAAAATCATGCCGAAAATAGAGATATTAAAGAAATCAAAGCAATAGATATGGAAGAACTTGAAGATGCAATTAGAAATAGTGGACTCAAAAAAGCCCCCGGCAAAGATAAAATAACAGTTGAGGTTATTAAGGAACTGTGGGAGGAAATTCAAAAAGAACTACTGGATATAATGAATATTTGTCTAATCGAAGGTACATTTCCGGAGGAATGGAAGGAGGCAAATATCCATTATGAAATATTTCCGTTATTGTTTGGTTTTCTTCAACCGTCATCATATAGACCAATATGCCTCTTGTCCAGCTTCGGTAAGGTGCTAGAAAGAATAATATTAAACCGGATAAGAGAACAAACGGAAAAAGTCCTTAGTAATCATCAATATGGATTCAGAAAAGGAAGATCTACAGACAAGGCAATACATGAAGTAATGGAAATAATAAACAGAATGGACACAACATATATATTATTAGTTCTTATTCTATATTCATTACGTATCTCAACACTCAACTGGAATTCAATTAAGACAGAGGTAATAGATTTAGATATAGAAAATAGTGAAAGGACCTTATTACTTGATTATTTCAACAATAGAAGTATTACATATAGCAACAATACAATTACTTATGAAAAAAAGATGAACAGAGGATGTCCACAGGGCTCCGTTTTGGGACCACTCATTTGGAACCTGGTATTCAATAAATATCTAGGCCTCGAAAAAGACACGAATATAGAACGAGTGGCCTTCGCGGACGATTGTCTTATCATTGTAGGAGCCAACAACAGAAGAGCATTAGAAAATAAAACTAATATGGAAATGAAGNACGATTGTCTTATCATTGTAGGAGCCAACAACAGAAGAGCATTAGAAAATAAAACTAATATGGAAATGAAGAAACTAGAACAATGGGTAGGTAAAAATGGACTGGCAGTAGCAGTTAACAAGACAGAAGGAATAATAGTTAAAGGCAAAATGGACACAAGACCACCCATAATTAAGTACAATAGTCAGAAAATTAAGATCGTTCATCAAACAATATATCTGGGAATAGTAATAGACAATAGACTTTCATTTATACCACATTTAAATAAAATTCGTCTATTTGAATTTTGGGATACATTATTATACTTTATGTAAATATGGAAATACATAAAACACAACGCAAAATTAAGAAACATAATTTATAAGTCCATATTTGTTAGCGTTATAGCATATGGATCAATAGCCATCGATAGGAAAATCAATAATTCTCTGTTAATAAAGAAACTTAGATCGNCCATCGATAGGAAAATCAATAATTCTCTGTTAATAAAGAAACTTAGATCGTTACAAAGATACATCATTATAAAACTACACGACATGACACCAACAACCTCATTTGCAGCATCGGTTATATTAAACAAGATTATCCCAATAGATTATCAAATCAGGAACAAAAATAAGATATTCAAACTGAAATTCACCAATGAGATAATAATAATAGACGGAATAGAATATCAAGGTTTCACCCAAGATAACATAAGATGGTACAATAGACTGGACAATGAAGAGGTATATAACTTAAAAGAAATAAAGAAGGAGCTATATAGAACAGCCATTAAAGAATGGGTAAGAGAATGGGAACAAACAGACGGCAACCTAAGTACTAAAAATTACATCAAGNTTAAAGAATGGGTAAGAGAATGGGAACAAACAGACGGCAACCTAAGTACTAAAAATTACATCAAGAATGCTCTCGAGTGGTACAATGATAAGACAATATTTAATAAAAACCTGAAAATAATGATTAGCGGACATGGACAGATGAGATCCTATCTTAAGAAGATAAATAAAACTGATGACGAAATATGTCAATGTGGTATGGGAGTACAGGACAGTTATCACATTATGTATAATTGTAATATGTTCGAAGATNTGACGAAATATGTCAATGTGGTATGGGAGTACAGGACAGTTATCACATTATGTATAATTGTAATATGTTCGAAGATGAAAGGAAAGAACTACGTAATAACTTAAGTCTAAAAGGAGAATTATGGCCATTAGTTGTAAAATTGTAAATATTACTTCTTCATATGTTTCTATAACTCTACTATATAAATAAAGTATACATAGTTGTAAAAACTTTTAATGACGACCTGCTAGATTAGAATAACGTAGGATAAACGCCCCCGATCCATTCATCAGCATTGCCCTGACAGGCGAGGCCAGTGGGGCGCCCAGTTTCTGGGCAAGGGCCCCGGTAGCGCCACGCTTGCTGGCAAGGCTGTCAGGGAACGGCGAAAAGCCTAGACTTATAATACGATATGGGTTTTAATACTAGCAGGAGAATTTTATAATCAATATTTTAATGTGTTTTATATTTTATATATTATGTTATGTAATGTCATGTTATTTTAGACTCATGCGGCACTGTGTGCCGACTGTGAATTTAATATTTTAATATAATATTTTATTATTTTAAAATTTTTAATTGACGAACAGGGGGGGTAAGGTCTTCGGGTGACGGCCTCCCCGTGGCTCCCCGTGGTAACTGGAATACCAGGCTAACAGTCACCACCCCCCCTGTTGGAGATTCCCAAGCCAGAGCAAAAGTAAATATAAATAACAGCACTATATAGTTTAATAACCCATTGATGGTTATCATTAATTTTAAACAATTCTAAATAATTTCAAAATTAAAACTATATTGAAGGACTTGCATTAAACGTTCACTTGGCAGTTGAGAATACAATAAANTTAAATAATTTCAAAATTAAAACTATATTGAAGGACTTGCATTAAACGTTCACTTGGCAGTTGAGAATACAATAAACGAAATAAATGAAAATAGAAATAGACAAATATTTATAAAACAATAAACAAGAATAAATAGACAGTATAGGAGGAAATCCGGAGGGCCAAACGGCTAAGTGGATTAAAACGCGAATTTATACTAATGTCCCTATCTACTACTGTTCCCCAGGATGTCTGAGGAGTAAGTTGTGTGGCAGTGAGCTCCCGGTCGGTCGGGCNTCTACTACTGTTCCCCAGGATGTCTGAGGAGTAAGTTGTGTGGCAGTGAGCTCCCGGTCGGTCGGGCTTAAACCCGGGAAAGAAGTGCGGTAACGAAAATCTGAGTGCGTGTCGGTGTTCCCTCGGCGGTGGACTACAAATGGACAAAAAAATCGTGTTTTTCGGATTTTTATTATGGATTTTATTAACATTTTTTTTTGAAGAAGACTGTGGTGAGTGAAGAACAATACTTTTTCATCGCGTCGATATATAAACACTTCGCACATTCGAACACTATTAAAATGGACAAATCAAAAATTTAAAAAAACTTTTTTTTCTGAATTTTCATTATTTTAAAATCTTAATAAAATCTCACCTAATAGCTCAAATTTAAAAATAGTGATCAAATATGTAGCTGCAACCCTCTCCGGGTGGCTGTAGAAAATTTCATTAAAATCGCTTCAGTAGTTTAGTTTTAAAGTAGATTTTGGCTTGGAATGCATGGCTGTAGTAATTCCCCTTCACAACTGGACTGCAACAGGTAACCTGCGTCACCCCAGCTCGCGAAAATAAAAACCCACCAAAATTTAGTGCATTGAACCCTTCTGACCTCATCTGAACCCATCAGTGGAAAAGTACTGGGGACTTTTCGCGAATCAGTTCCACTTACTGCCATTTCATAAAGTATAAATAGCAGCTCACCTCATTCATAAAATATATTTCATTAGATTTTTCAAAACTTTCATTAGAATTCATAACTAGAGAATGCCATAACTAGATAATACTTTCAGGACTTTGTCTTTCAAAATTTCTTTATACTTCAGACTTCCTCTGAATGTAAAATTTTTTTCTTAATTTATAAAATCAACCATAACTTTTTAAATATGCGTTCTAGAGCAAAACCGATGAAATTTGCCGCCACTAACACCCGTATAACGATATGCTAAGGAACCAATTCCATAAGAAAAAATAATTTTTTTTGACTTTTAATTTTAAAAATTTTTTCATTAAAAAATAAAACCACTCATAACTTTTGAACCATGCATCCTAGGCCAAAACGGTTAAAAATTTCAACCCCCTGATGGACCCCGGAAATCATATATTCTTTACCGATATCGATAATAAAATTTCACTTTTTCTTAAAAATTAAAAATTTTTTATATATAAAAAAGTTCAAACTGTAATATCTCAAAAACTACTTATCAGAAATTCAAAAACAAAGTATATTTGGATTCAGCCACCCGGATACTATTTAATAAAGACTTAATGAAGGTCAAAATGCAATAAAAACTTTTTAGTAAAAATGTTGAACTTTAATATTTTCGACACCTATGGACAAAAATCAAGACTGAAGACATCAGTGTATTTGTGAACCTTTTTAGAACAATAAAAGAACAATCCAAGCAACTTTAGGAACACCTTAAGATTCAAGTGTAACCCCTTCTCCGCCGTTGGGGGGAACCGAACGCACCGACGCAACGCACCGGGACCGACGACTGGGGGCTCGGAGTCACCAGTAGTTTAGATTAGTAGTAGTAGTAGTAGGATGGCAGATAGTGAGAGAGGTAGAAGGACTAAAGGCACACCAAATTCCCAGAATAAAACGCTTGAGTCATCAACTCCGAAATCAGCATCAGAAGCAGTATCGAGCCCATTCACAGCATCAAGTAAACTAAGGAGATCAACAGAGGACATTAGGAAAGAATCAAAATCGAGAGATACATCAGTAACTAGAAAGAGTCAGAGAAATTTGGAGCAATCAGGATTTATCACGAACGTATCAAATATTATGGACACTGATTTGGCAAGGAAAACAACCAGTATGGTACACGCAGAATTAGAGAAGAGAAAACGTGAAGAGGACTCGCTCACGGAAGACACAAGAAAAAAAGGGAAAATCGAGGACCCCAATCAAACAATTAAGGAAACTTTTGAAACAATCAAGGAATTGGAGGAATTAGTCAAGAACAAAAACGGATCACCAGCAGAAATTTTGGACAAAATAAATCAACTACAAGAGACAATAATTCGGCAAAGTAATGAAATCATCCGACTAAAGGCCAACATGGAAGGGATACTGATGGAGAGAGAAGTAAATAAACCACAAGTACAACAACAAGAAATTACCAAAAATATCTGGAACATCAGGAAAAAAGAACCAATCAGGATTATAATTAGACCAGAAGAAAACAGAAAAGATGGAAGCAGCGAAACAACAAGAAGAGAACTCACACAATGTATCNTAATTAGACCAGAAGAAAACAGAAAAGATGGAAGCAGCGAAACAACAAGAAGAGAACTCACACAATGTATCAGGCCAAATGAGAAAAATATACAAGTTAACAGGATCACTAAAACCAACTCTCAAGCAATTATCATAGAAGTTCCGGACGAGATTCAGGCGAAGAAAATGGAAGAAGAAATTTTGAAGACAAAGGTAAAACTAAAANTATCATAGAAGTTCCGGACGAGATTCAGGCGAAGAAAATGGAAGAAGAAATTTTGAAGACAAAGGTAAAACTAAAAATGAATAGATTAGAAAAAAGAAACCCGAAATTAATAATCTATGAAGTTAATTCAGAAGTAACAAAAGAAGAATTTATAGANATAGATTAGAAAAAAGAAACCCGAAATTAATAATCTATGAAGTTAATTCAGAAGTAACAAAAGAAGAATTTATAGAGAAAATTTTCGAACAAAACTTAAAGAATACGGTAAGTGAAGATGAACATAAAAATAATACTAGAATCTGTTTCGAAACCAAACCAACTAATAATAGGAGAAATATAGTGATAGNGAAGATGAACATAAAAATAATACTAGAATCTGTTTCGAAACCAAACCAACTAATAATAGGAGAAATATAGTGATAGAAGTAAATCCAAAAATATATAAAATTTTAACAAATAAAAATCGTATTTACTGTAACTGGGAGGCCTATAGGGTCAAGGACAAATAGAGCGGGTACGCGACGTTTTTCACGACCGCGATAGGGCACACCGAGAAAAGATGCCGACAAGAAACCAACGTATGCGGCAGGTGTGGTGAATCCGGAGTGCTGTACTCCCGTACACTCCACTGTCTATCTTTCACATAGTTGACTATTAGAAATAGTAAACATGTGTCAGAAATCAAACATACGGTAACCGATGGTAACTGCCCATGCTTTATTGCAGCAAAAGATAAACTTAAGAGAGAGACAGACTTTGGTNACATACGGTAACCGATGGTAACTGCCCATGCTTTATTGCAGCAAAAGATAAACTTAAGAGAGAGACAGACTTTGGTAATTAAAATTAAAATTAAAATCATAAAATTGAGCTTATTTTCAAAATTTTCAGAATCCACATATCATTTAAACNGGTAATTAAAATTAAAATTAAAATCATAAAATTGAGCTTATTTTCAAAATTTTCAGAATCCACATATCATTTAAACTAACTTCAATTCAATTCAATCTATGTCTCAGCAAAATATTAATACCCTTAAGGTAGTTCAAATGAACTTGCAGAGGNTAACTTCAATTCAATTCAATCTATGTCTCAGCAAAATATTAATACCCTTAAGGTAGTTCAAATGAACTTGCAGAGGTCGAAAACTGTTTCATTAGACTTTAACAATCAATTAGATATGCAACAATTTGATATAGCTTTCATTCAAGAACCATATCTTTATAATAATAAATACATAAATTTAAATAATAATTGGCAGATAATTAAAAATGAAAACACAAANAAGAACCATATCTTTATAATAATAAATACATAAATTTAAATAATAATTGGCAGATAATTAAAAATGAAAACACAAACGCTACCCGTCGTTAGTAGCATTTACGATCTAAATTCTAAGACTCAAATGTGTGTTTGTCAACAGAAGAAATTATGGCAGCAAAGGTTTTAATTAACAATCGGGAATTTACTTTAATATCTATATATTTCCCCCCCAATAAAGNGAAATTATGGCAGCAAAGGTTTTAATTAACAATCGGGAATTTACTTTAATATCTATATATTTCCCCCCCAATAAAGAAATAGAGTACATTATTACACAAATAGATAAATTAATAAAGGAAGTAGAAAATAAAAATTTAATAATTGGGGGAGATTTTAACGCAAAGTCCTTAATTTGGCACTCAAAAAAACCANAGTAGAAAATAAAAATTTAATAATTGGGGGAGATTTTAACGCAAAGTCCTTAATTTGGCACTCAAAAAAACCAGATCCAAGAGGAGAAGAGGTGGTAGACTTGATTGAAAAATATAACTGGGTAATATGTAATAAAGAAGGTAATCTGTACACTTTCGACTCCATCCACGGGGAGGAGAACATAGACATTACACTAGTATCGAGAGATTTAGAAAATAACATAATTGACTGGAAAGTAGAACCAAGTATTAGTGATCATAACAAAATAATCCTTAAATTAAATATAGAAATAATAGAAGAAGTAAACATACCTAAAAGACTCCACCAGATTGTAACCAATTGGGATAAAGTCAGAGACGAAATTAAACAAGGAATTAATCAAATAAATTTAGATGAACAAATCACAGATACAATCAATAAATTACAGGAATTAATAATTAAATCATGCAATTCTCAAATCAAAAACAATAAAAATAATAAATATAAAAAAAACTGGTGGTGGAATAACGATTTGACAATACTTAGAAAACAGGTAAACAGAAAACATAGACAATATAGGTCATGCTGCAAATGCAATGCAAAATTAATATACAAAGAGGAATTTAAAGCTATTAGGAAACAATNAGACAATATAGGTCATGCTGCAAATGCAATGCAAAATTAATATACAAAGAGGAATTTAAAGCTATTAGGAAACAATTTAAAAATCAAATTAAACTTAACATTTATAACAAATGGACAGAATTCATTAGAGAAGAAGCCCTTAAATCCCCCTGGAATGTAGTAGACAAAATTGCTAGGAAAAAACTTAAGAAGAAAGAACCAATTAGTAGTTTAAAAATAGGAGACAAATATACTAACACAATTAAAGAAACATATACACANTTAAGAAGAAAGAACCAATTAGTAGTTTAAAAATAGGAGACAAATATACTAACACAATTAAAGAAACATATACACATCTAATGGATAATCTTTTGCCTAACATAGAATTAAACAAAGAAGAAAAGATTAACATAATAATAAACAAAAACGAGGAAAACATAACAACAGAACAGATTGACATGGATGAGTTAGAAATTGCAGTAAAAAAATGTAGTATCAAGAAAGCACCAGGTATAGACACAATCACAATAGAAGTCATAATTAAAATTTGGGACGAAATCAAAGAAATATTCATCAACATAATAAATAAATGTTTCAGTGAAGGCAGATATCCGGAGTGTTGGAAAGTAGGGAAAATAATTTTTTTATATAATCCGTTATTATTTAGATTTTTATTGTAATCGAGTATATCTGCAATTTGTTTGCTTCCTATTTTCGGCAAAATTTATGAACGAATTATATTTCACAGAATACAACAGGTAATAGAAATAAACTTACATGATAACCAATTCGGTTTTAGACAAAATAAATCCACGGAACTAGCAATAAATAAAGTAAGACAAATTATAAGCAATAGCACAACTAAATATATACTTGGAATCTCAATGGACATCAGCAACGCATTTTCAACGGTAACATGGCACGATATTAAAAAACAATTAAATAAATTAAACATAGGAAAGCAATTAAAAGAAATCTTGTGGGACTACCTTAACAACAGAACTATAATAATCTCGGAAGAACAANAAACATAGGAAAGCAATTAAAAGAAATCTTGTGGGACTACCTTAACAACAGAACTATAATAATCTCGGAAGAACAACTAATAATCAAAAGAAATATAAACAGAGGATGCCCACAGGGCTCAGTATTAGGACCAACACTTTGGAATCTGGTTATAAACGAATACATTACATTAAATAATCAAAACAATACAGATACAATTGCATTTGCAGATGACTGTTTAGTTATCATAGAAGGAAACACTAGGAAAGAATTAGAATTAAAAGCACAACAGATAATGTTAAATACATACCAGTGGATGGAGGAGAAACATCTGAAATTATCAGTCGAGAAAACCTTTGCTGTCATGTTGAAAGGTAATTTAGATCTTAGAACACCTACAGTTAAATNATTATCAGTCGAGAAAACCTTTGCTGTCATGTTGAAAGGTAATTTAGATCTTAGAACACCTACAGTTAAATTCAATAATAAAACAATTAAATTCAAAAAAGAAATTGTATATCTGGGATTAGTAATAGATAACAAATTAAATTTTCTCCCACACATTAGATATATTACAAACAAGGTTAAAGCAATATTTTTAAGACTCAAGCAAATTATTTGGAACATCCAAAAATATAATTTTAGTAATAAAATCATAATTTACCAATCACTGTACTTAAATATAATACAATATGCCGCGTCGTGTTTTCGTGACCGGATTGACCACACCCACATTAGAAGATTATTGAGAGCCTCCCAGAGATATATTTTGATTAAATTAATGAACTACACACCAACCACGTCTTACCTGGCGGTGATAACTNCTGTACTTAAATATAATACAATATGCCGCGTCATGTTTTCGCGACCGGATTGACCACACCCACATTAGAAGATTATTAAGAGCCTCCCAGAGATATATTTTGATTAAATTAATGAACTACACACCAACCACGTCTTACCTGNACATCCAAAAATATAATTTTAGTAATAAAATCATAATTTACCAATCATTGTACTTAAACATAATACAATATGCCGCGTCGTGTTTTCGCGACCGGATTGACCACACCCACATCAGAAGATTATTAAGAGCCTCCCAGAGATACATTTTGATTAAATTAATGAACTACACACCAACCACGTCTTACCTGGCGGTGATAACTGCAAGCAGGGTTATTCCGATAGATTACTTTTTGAAGGATAGGAATTTAATATACAGCATCAAAAATGAGAGTGAAGAGATCAATTACAAGGGCAAAGTATATAAAAAAGTAACTTTAGAAAATAATATATGGATCGAAATAAACAATAGTGAATGCCCAATTAGTATAAAAGAACTTAAAAAGGAACTTTATAAAGACAGTGTGAACATTTGGCAAGAAGAATTTAGAACAGACAATAGTGCATTAAATTTAAAGAATTATATTAAGAACATTATAGACTGGTATTCTACAAAAACAGCTCTCACCTTAAATTCACTCAAAATTCTAACAGGTCACTGCCAGGTGAGAACGTATTTGAAAAGTATAAATAAAATAGATGATGATATGTGCCAGTGCGGTGAATCCCCTCAGGATATTTACCATATCTTATACCAATGTAAAATGTTCAACGATGAAAGAAAAATATTAGAATCTAAATTACGAAATAAACAAGAATTTTGGCCTCTGCAAATATTAGAAATTTACAATAGTGAGATAGTTGATTTTGTTAATGATTTTTTGAATAATATATATAAAATAGTTAAAACACTGAATGAAGACTTATAACTTTTGTAATGCCTCTGTTTGTGTTCTCTGTGTGACCTCTCGCGTGCTGTTTGATGATTCGAGGTCACTTAAAATCCATAAATAATTATACTTAAATTAAATTCATTAAAATCATTATCTTACCTTATTTTAGTTAGTCTATATTTTTTTTTTTTTTAGAATTGTAACCTAAAATTTGTCGTTTTAAATTTTTCTGTATACATTGTTTGTAGTCAGCTTGTAATGTTGTGTTGTTTTGTTTTGTTTTGTTTTGCTTGCTTTTGTTTGTTTTGTGTTGCTTTGTATTGTATTATTATTATTGTTTT
>NQII01004700.1:156096-192242 GCA_002778355.1 Clitarchus hookeri | reverse complement strand
TCTGGTCTGTGTTCGGATGTCGTACCCTCCGGGACTATTCTGAGCTCTACTTGAAGACGGATGTGCTGATTCTGTACGACGTCTTTGAGAATTTCCGGAGGCTCTGTCTACGCACATACAGTCTCGACTGTGTACGTTATGTTAGTGCTCCCGGGTTCTCGTTTGACGCAATGTTGCGCAATACACAGGTGGAATTAGATTTGCTCTGCGACTATGACATGCACCTGTTTATTGAGGCTGGCATCCGGGGAGGGGTGGCTCAATGTGTTAAGCGGCACGCAGTTGCCAATAACAGGCATATACCAGACACATATGATGCCGACAAACCATCTACCTACCTGCAGTATGTAGATGCTAATAATCTCTACGGTTGGGCAATGTCCTTACCATTACCATATGCAGGTTTTGAATGGACCGCCACGAGCATCGATGTGATGAGCGTGCCGGACGACGGATATGTCGGCTATATACTGGAGGTAGACGTAGAATACCCTTGCGCTCTTCACGAAGCGCATATGGACCTCCCATTCTTGCCAGTGAACGAGTGTCCCCCGGGGTCCAAACAAACGAAACTCATGACGACACTGGAGAGCAAACTTCACTATATCGTGCATTACGTTACTTTGAAGCAAGCATTGGGTCATGGGTTACGGCTGAAGGCTGATCACCGAGTCCTTCAATTCCTGCAGAAGCCGTGGCTTAAGCCCTATATTGATCTCAACACACAGAAACGTCAGGCNTTCACCGAGTCCTTCAATTCCTGCAGAAGCCGTGGCTTAAGCCCTATATTGATCTCAACACACAGAAACGTCAGGCTGCCACGAACGCTTTCGAGAAGGACTTTTACAAGTTAATGAATAATGCAACGCACGGTAAACTTATGGAAAATAAGCGCAAACGACAGCGTATGGAACTCGTGTGTAGGGAAGTTTGGGCGAAGAAGCTCATCGCAAAACCTGCGTTTAAATGTAGGACTATTTACGATGAGTCATTGAGTCTAGTCAAATTATGCCAAGAGAGCATTGTGTTTGACAAGCCCATATACGCTGGGTTTGCCGTACTCGACCTGTCAAAGACACTTATGTACAAGTTTTACTACGATGTAATGCGAGCACGGTATGGGGACAGGGTAAACCTCCTTTACATGGATACAGATAGCTTTGTAATGGAGATTGCCAGTCCTGACTTCTACTGTGAACTCGCCCTTAACCCTACGCTCATGTCGCAGTTCGACACCAGCGCCTACCCGCCCACTCATCTTTGTTACTCACCTACCAATTCTAAGGTGATTGGGAAGTTCAAGGATGAATGTGCGGGTGACGAAATGGTTGAGTTTGTAGGGTTAAGGGCGAAACTGTATGCATACCGATGCCTGAATACGGTAGTGAAGCGCGCGAAGGGGATACAAGGGTGCGTAGTTGACAATACGATAACGTTCGACGATTATCGGCGCATTCTTTCGGCCCAGCGCAACATGAGAGTACAGGTCGCAGGTATTAGGTCGTACCATCACACAGTATATACAGAGCAATCCTCCAAACTGGCTCTTTCGTGGATGGACGATAAGCGGAAAGTCCTTGATGATGGCATACATACCGCCCCCTATGGCTATCAGGCCTAATACGAAAAACAGCTCTGTGTTGGCAGAGAGAGTGCTTATTCTCCCGGCATGTACTGTAGCACGTACAGACGTATTCGTATTCCGCCTGTCAGGTGCATGGCCGAGGGTTTTGGTAGTCATATTTCTCGATAAGCATGCTGTAGCACATGCAAGTGTGTTGCAGGCTTGCCAGGTATGCTGGCTGATAGTCTACTGTAGCTCGTTCAAGAGGCAAGTTCCTAACATTGTCAGGTAGATTATCGGTTTTTATTCCTGCAGTATACCGGAGCACATGCAGGCCTGGAGGGCTTGTCAGGTATACAAACATTGGTCCGCGCAGTCTGATTCAGTGTACTATAGCTCATGCAAGCGTTGCAATCTTCGACTTGTCAGGTATACTGGGTGGTAGCATGCAAAAAGTCTTGTCATGCATGTTACCAGCACGCCCTGTACATGTTTTTTTTGTATCTTAAAAAATTGTTTTGTCGTCATCGCTACTGTTTCAATTAGTTAGAGCAAAAAAAGGAAATTGTTTTCAGCTTATCTCATCATCGCTACTATTTCAATTGGTTAAAGTCTGCAAGCTAAAAATAAATTGTTTACCTGTATATCTTAGATTTGTTTTCTCGTCGCTACTGTTTCAATTAGTTAGAGTCTGCAAGCAAAACAACTGTGCGTTTTCTGTTAGCCACTTTATGTAGAATCCACATGATTGTTTCCCACCATCGCACTGTGTGTGTTGGCATCACACCCGTCTCGTTAATGTCGTACTGCAGTATCCTAGCACGCATATATTTTTTCCCGTTTCCCAGTTGTTGAAGCACTCGCTTCATTGTTTTCCCTCTTGTCGCTTCGCAACCCACCTGTTCGCTATATCTATAACGTTACCAATATATATTTATTTATATGTATTGATAGTGTTGTAGGAATAGAGTACTGCCGGTTCCAAGTCCGGGGTCCGTCTGCATGGTTATTCCATGCAGATTGGTAAGCGGGAGGACGTTGCTGGTAAGTGAAATTATTACAAGTCATAAAACTTACACCCTCCCATGAATACTTACAAATCTGAACACTTACAAGTTATAAAACTGACACCATCACATGAATACTTACAAATCTGAACACTTGCAAGTTAAACCCCAACCATCCCTCATGAATACAAACGAAATGAAGTTATAAAACCCATGATTACTTCTTACAAGTTAAACACTGCCTCCTCCTGAATACACTATATGAACACTTCTTATTACACCTGATTAAAAACAAAGTGTTTTTACCGCCTAAGAAAATATAGATCTTATGGTGGGGGAAACTTACTTCTTAATACTTTATTGTTATTACGTCTGATTAAAAAAAATCCTGACAAGTGTGTGTGAGAAGACTGGGGTGGCGAGCGTTCACACCTCCTGTAGCGAGCTCGGTAGGGGAGTTCCGCCTCGCTGCACGAGGGGAGTTTCGCATCGCTGCACGAGGGGTGAGGCTGGGCGCGCCCTCGCGCAAGCTACACTGCAACGTACGAAAAAAAATTACGTAACTTTTTACATAACTTTTTTTACTGTATGAAAAAATGGCTTTACATAACTTCTACATAACTTTTTACATAACTTTTTTACTGGCTGGCAAAATGGCGGCAGCGGTCATGGAAGACTCAAAGGAAACCCTCGCACTCGGTACAGAATTTTTTTTTAATGGCTAGCAAAATGGCGGACACTGGCTGCCAACATGGCGGACACTAGCTGCCATGACACTTTTTCATGACTTTTTCATGCTCTTGCATTCTGCTTAATTTTTTTTCATGCTCTTGCATTCCGACGGCGGTCATCTTTGNCTTAATTTTTTTTCATGCTCTTGCATTCCGACGGCGGTCATCTTTGGCCCCGCAGCTCCGCACCATTGAACCTGTGTTCGAATGCCCTATTATACACTACTAACAAGTTTTAAATGTATTTTGTAGTTTAAAAATATTGTATACAATATTATTTTGCAAAGGTTTCCGCTGGTCAAGCATAATAAATGAGATGTGTAAACACAGAAACAGCAGCTATATGGTTTTCATTCACTGAGATCACCTAGTTGTAAAATTTATTGGAATAAACCTAATTTGGATTACCCTCTCACTGAAAATAAAATTTCATATAATTTACGGCCATCATACGCTTACCATTTTCAAAGTCAATGTTTAAATTAAAATAGTAAACTGCTGAAAATAGTAAAAAATGTTACGATCCTGATTAGATTACAATATTTGACTGTGTTTGCTACATTGACGATGCTTGTTTCAATAACATGTGTTTCTTACAGTTTTGTTGCATGACAGATAGTGTAGAAGCCACACATCGCAGTAGCTGCTTCAATGAATACACCTCGGACGCTCATACTTCAGTTTCATTAACAGATGACATAGTGAAGGCCAAACACGTTCATAGCACAATACAAGGAAACGTAAAGTTAGCTTCAGTTGCTAACATTATGTTCGTCCCTCATATCCCAAAATTCTGGCGAATTTCCTTTATAGTTAAATAATGATTGTAAAGACTAGTATCGACAGTAAGATTAAAGAAACAAAAACTTAAATGTGCACAAAATGCATTTCCGTTTACTTTAGACCAACAAGTGCAAGGTACTCACAGTTCACTTCACAATAGCATTCCACAGACAACCGAAACATCCTTTGATTATAAAGAAAATGCAGCTGTGATTTCAGATATTCAGAGAATGTGTGCTTCAACCACTTCACAAGACTCCGTAGAATTACAAGCACAAATTGTAGGAATTAGTTTCTTGCTTGCAAAATTGAAGGAAGTAAGACAGCATAATACTGATTTTGGGTGTTCGCTAGTGAATCTGCATGTCTCCAAGGAAATGAGGAAGGGATTGTCATCCATAGTAGTATTTAAATGTGATATGTGCCTTCTTGAATTTCATGTACCTACAAGAGATCCAGCCACAAATAAGTCACATGGATGTGAATACTCTTGCAGTAGCTGGAATCATGAGTATTGGAGCAGGTTTCACCCAACTTGAAGATTTGTGCACTACAATTGGCATTCCATGCATGTCTTCCAAGACCTACAATTGTTTGTACGACACAGTTTGCGATGGCTCTGGGAGATTGCAGCAGCAAAATAAATGCAAGATGCAAACAAAGAAGCAGCTATTGCCACTGCTAAAGGTGAAGTTGATGTGGATGGTATACAGATTCTAACTGTAGTTGCCGATGGGTGTTGGTCTAAGCGATCAGTGGGAAACAAGATGCAGTAATTTAATAAATAGAAAATTTTATATAAATTATTTTTGTTTATTATAAACTTACATTGGCGCTCCTGTAAAGTTGGCTACATGTCGCTTGGTAATTTTTTCCTCTCCACCGTCGATATACAGTATTAGAGTACTTTATTGCTTCTCTGGAATTATCGCCAGCGCCATAAGACAGATCTGTAAAATCGAACGACAGCAGGAAATGTCCGATTCAGACAGAGACCCTGACCCTGTTGATACATTCTAAATGTATTGTCGGTACACAAAGAAAGGAGTTACAGGATGTTTTAATACAACTGGAACTGCGATTTTGGGATGCGTGAATCCAATTATTACAGAAACAAGCCTTTTTTGCACTGTTTCATCGGCGCCGTGGTACGGAAAAGGAAACTGGAAGAATAACTTGAAGAGCACAGAACCACGAAGAACGCCAGGTCAAGCTTGTCTGTGAAAGGGCTAGAATCATCTACTAGATCGGAGCGGGCAAGTTCATCACCGGACACAGAAAAAGTACAAGAAGGATCTAGGATCCAGTTGAAGGCATCAGCTAACATGTCACCAGAAACTTCGGCTGAGGCAGACAATCTTCCTGGATCATGTCCCATCTGCCTGAAGGATTTCGGTGGCCAGAAAGTAGGTAGACCACTGAACTGGAGAGACAGCTTTTGCACCGCCTGCATTCTCGAGTGGACCAAGAAGAAAACTACCTGCCCCATTGACCAGAAGAACATTTACGTGCTGGGCATCACGCGCTGTATTGGCGGAACCTTACTCTCAGTCGTCCCTGTGGCTCGGCAACTCCGCCAGCGAGTACACTCCCGCCGACGACTCCTCCTCCAGCGAGTACACTCCCGTCGACGACTCCTCCTCCAGCGAGTACACTCCCGTCGACGACTCCTCCTCCAGCGAGTACACTCCCGTCGACGACTCCTCCTCCAGCGAGTACACTCCCGTCGACGACTCCTCCTCCAGCGAGTACACTCCCGTCGACGACTCCTCCTCCAGCGAGTACACTCCCGTCGACGACTCCTCCTCCAGCGAGTACACTCCCGTCGAAGACTCCTCCTCCAGCGAGTACACTCCCGTTGTAGCTACTCCGCGTCAAAAGTTATACTACGCGGAAATATTGAGATGCGGCGAAACAAACTCCAAATGGCGGTGTCACCATCCCCGCCGCGCGCGACGCTTTGCAGTCCTCACTCAACGTAACAAATTTTTTGATTCTTTGGCAATTGAGTGGTGTAATTGAAGTTTTAGATGTATACGATAGATTCGGAGCTGCAATGCTGAACTGTATCCCTGATTTTGTTATCATTAGATTTTCTGGATTGCCCACTACGGTTGCAAATTTAAAGACATATTCACGTCAAAATCGTATACAGTTGGAAAGAGCATCTCAAGAGCAATCCAGTGACACTCATGAAACCCCATATGATCAAGTGAAGTGGTGCCGGGAACGAAAAAGCAGAGTAATTATGTGTTTATTGGATTTCTTTCCTGAACCCAACTATAGAAATGCTCCTATCACAAATACAACACTGAGATCTGAAGGGCTTCTAAGTGTTAAAGAACGACTACGACATAAATATAATGCGCTAACTAAACTATAAAACAGCTTGAGATAACCGATTGGGTATACGACTACAATGCTCTCAAAGAAAATATTACCAGTAAACGTCCATGCAAAACAAGCGGCCATGTCCCCAACACAGCCACACCCAATTTTTTATTTTTGTTGTTGATGCTGATGAAAACTGCGAGTGAATACTGCATGTGCTTAGCTAAAGATGTATTGGAGTATAGTGGCTAATTTGGTTTCTAGTAATGAAGCAAAAATTAAAGTAATAAAGAAAGATCTTGAGAAAAATTTAAAAAACATTGTTTTATTTCATATGGTTGTATGTCACACTACTTATTTCTTGCTGGTAAAGAGATATTAAAAAAAAAGTCAATCAGCTAGTGAAACACATCATACAGGTACAAAAATACTTTGAAAATCATATTGTCTAGCTGCTTTGTTGAGTGAAACTCGCTGGAACAGCCAACTGATTTACTTAGAAACATGTGTTAGAAACAGACTATGCATATTGTTGATTATCAGAACCAAACTGATGAGAACATCGCAAGCATTATCAACAACTTTGAAATATACAAACAGGCACCTGCCAACTAAAACCAGTTGCCACAGCTTTGGAAGAGTGTCAAGCAGAAAAGTGCAGTATTGTTGATTAATTAGTGATCTTAACACTCTGCTGTCATCCAGCTTTGGAATCACATAGAGATCTTGCAAAAGCATTTCAATGATGCCGTTAATCTGGCCACTACTTAGCACACCCCATGCATCAAAAACGTGAAAATTGTCCAAACATTTTCTTTGGCGCAAAAAGGAAGAAGTCAGGATATTTGCTTCATCATTTGAACCCAAGTTTCATTGATCATACAATTTATTTTGAAACTGAACCATATCCACAGTAATTTTTTACCTTCAGTACAAGATCAATGAATCCAGCAATACGGTGGGAAGCATTAGCCAACAATAAAAGCCTAGATGATAAATTCACCTTTGTAAATGTCCCTCAAATCTACCCATTTCTGCTTCAAATGTGAATTTTTTCAAACTTCTTTTTTGTTCAAAACAGATCAAGTTTGGCAACTGCTAGCAAGTTGATATTGTGTTTCAAAGGATTGAGGACTCCACAAAGGGAAAATCACTGTGAAGAAATATCTGATTGGTAGACATAGAGATTTATAAGCTTATTTTCTGTTTGCAGAAATACAAACTACCAAGAAACATGTAACATTAGTGTCATCTTTAATATTGTTACCCGCTAGTAATCTTGTTCCTCGAATGTGGATGTCTTAAAACAGTGACTTGTTAATTCAACACTTCTATTTTTAATAATACACAAAGTGTGTGCTTGTGTTTAAATTTCTGAATTTTAGTTTAGAAACAAAAAAAGATGATGTGCAGATTTTCTGAGGAAATACTGATTTCTTATAAAAGGTAGAGGGAATATCTTCATGATATTTATTGTAAGGAATATAGTGAGAAATGCATGAGAGAGAAGACATGGATGGAAATCATTGGGATGTTTACAGAGTGGGATGACGAGGTAATGCAATAACCCATTTTGTTGTATTTCTAAGGGGCGTGAAATGAAATGTTATATCACCCAGAGATATTTTTTTCAAGTTAATTAATGTTTAAGGCAGCAGAAGCAATTGTTACACCATTCTTTCAAGTGCACATTGTTTGTGCATACTACATTACTTCCCAGCCATTAATTACTTGAGGCATAAATTTATGTTTATAAATACTTAAGGCTACTGCTGTAAATAAAGAAAATTGGCGGTGGTTTCAATTGTAATTTATTAATATTGAATTATTGAGATTATCAGCTGCACATGATTAAAATATCTTTTATTCATTTCTTGTGATCCATAGGTACAAATTAATTATAATAATAGAGTAAAAATTTATGGATAGAAAACTTTATATAAAGCAATACACATACTTATGCACACAGTGACTTAACTTTAGAAATAGTGAGAACATAAACTAAATAATACAGCAAGGACTTCACACATATTTTATAAATGAGTACACAGTACTTTTTGGTATATGTAAAGTTGATCTGGTTCGCTACACAGCAAGATTTTGTATATTACACAAATTTTGAAAGTATCATGTTAATATAAAAACCTACCATCATTAAATAGATGCAAGTTGAACTTATTACCATTGTTTCTCATTAGGTTTTCATAAGCTCAATTGTATATAGACTTAATGAACATAGTGATAATTTGTGATACATCATAATGTTTCTGAAGATAATAGATCTTTGCAAAGAGTTTAGGGAAAGCCATACTGACATAAAGCAGGTAAGTGTTCAGCTCAGAATAATGATCCAGCAGCACACCTGACAAAATTATTGAAACTGGTTTTACCTCAATTGATAACTAGAATACAGTAGAGCACCCCTTAACCGGAATTCCTTCGAACGGAACTCTCCTTATCCAAACTAATTTTCCAAAAAAATTCAAACATCGCAAAGTTGTGCCATAACTTTCCTGCGCTAGTGAGAGGTCTTTTGTTGCTCACACCAGACTGTACATGCCCGCTAACTGGTAAACAAGCTGCATGATGAAGAGACAGCCGGCCCAAGTGGCACAGCTACAGCTACGCTGCTTCATGACACAAGATGACAATGTGCGACACATGTCATTGGTTTTAGTGTTGTGACTTTCAGAATTTAGTGTTCTAACNTCTTTTGTTGCTCACACCAGACTGTACATGCCCGCTAACTGGTAAACAAGCTGCGTGATGAAGAGACAGCCGGCCCAAGTGGCACAGCTACAGCTACGCTGCTTCATGACACAAGATGACAATGTGCGACACATGTCATTGGTTTTAGTGTTGTGACTTTCAGAATTTAGTGTTCTAACGTGTAGTGTAAATGTACCGTATTTTGGCGTGTATAGACCGCACCAGAAGTTTTAGATGAAAAAATAGGGATAATTAATATTTTAAGTTTAGGCCGCACTGAATTTTTGTATCCTTGTAAATATTGCCGGGCCTCATCCTGCTAGTGCGGCAACAGCAAACTATGACAACGTCAAACTAATTAATTTTCCGTCGAGTGTTAAGGTTGCCACGCCGCCTGGCCTCCGCATTCTGAAAAGTGGCAACAGCGCAGTATTAAGCGTAAATAAAACTTTTGTATTTGTGTCAAAATGCCTCAACACTGCGTTTGAATTGCGGAACATGTGCGCCGTGCGTAGCCTGCCAGCTCGGCCGGCTGTTGCCGGACAGGCAATGGTATGGTGCAGGAATGCGTGTGTCGTCACACACACACACAGCTACTGCTGGCTGTCTCATTCAACCAGAGAGAGAGAGAGAGAGACAGCGTGCCAAACAAAATAGAGGGGGAAGGAGAGAGAAAGAAAAGGAAGGAAGCGAGCAAGCTTGCTTGGTGTTGGGAGGCTGAGATACTGGTCAAGTCAAAGGGGTGGAGGTGGAAAGGAAGCACGCCAAGTGAGAGGGAGTAAGAAAAAAGAGAAAGGAAGCGAGCAAGCTGGACAACAGCTGGAGGTGACACACAGCAAAACTCTCGAGGACAGGCAGGCTAAAGTATGGTGCGACCCATATGTGTTTAAACACACAAGTTATAAGCTATTAATTTTTTATTTTTTAGACTTACTTAGAAACTAACTTAAAACATTAGAGCGTACTGTATGTTGACAAATTTCTGATCATGGTTTAGGGGGAAGAATTTTTTTATGCCAATATCTTGTAAATAAGCCGCACCCCACTTTTTGTCATTTTTTTTGTAAAAATGTGCGGCCTATACACGCCGAAATACAGTACTCTGTGAACTTTAATACGTCAACCCCACTCTTGTAAATGTATATTGTGCCGACGTGCCATGTAGTAAGGGAAAGAATGAATTGAATTGAACTGGCTATACTTTGGGAAGTTTTATCAGTTTGAACGTCAACACAAACAGTAACATGATGTCACTGCTGCAGCCCTAGATTATCTCCAGACCTCGCTTACTCACGCAGACGTGTGCATAAAGAGATAAGAAACCCCGCCAGCAGGTTAGAATGAAGGTCATTAACACAGCGCTGGGAGTTTTATGACTCACATTTCATACACAGTACGTAATATTTTTTTAATGGTTTTGTAACTTTAAGGATAAAACTAATATTTACACTCATCGATTTATTAAGTTAAAATTATGTCCCACATATACACACGTTCAGAATAAAAATGTGTTACTTTTCACACTATCCCACCCTCATGTTTCCCCACAACCGGAATAGCCCTTCCCCCACGATTGCTGTTGAGGGGTGCTCTACTGCAGAATAAATAATTACAATATTTGCACATAGTGATAACTAGAATCATTTACGACTTGCAGCGATAGTGGGCAGTAGTAAGCAATAGGTTTGCAAGAAGGGCTATGGGTAAAAACATAAAAGAACATCAGTCTCTAAGTAGATGTAAAAATTCAGTGCAGTTAAAATGAAATACAGTGCTAAGAACACCACTGAATTCTAACAACCTTACTTATCATGGCCACAAGACGATGAATAGAATTGTATTTGCCAGTCCTGTGGCATACCTGCCGAATCATCAACCTCATCAAACCCACATACCTACATTTGCATCCATTGGTTGTACTAGCAGAATTTCTCGAATCCTTAAGAGCATGGAGGAAAGAGTAGAACCTGGATAGGGTCTANATCCATTGGTTGTACTAGCAGAATTTCTCGAATCCTTAAGAGCATGGAGGAAAGAGTAGAACCTGGATAGGGTCTATATGCAGCCCTGCGAAGTACACTTGAGAGCGTGGAGGAAAGAGTAGAACCTGGATAGGGTCTATATGCAGCCCTGCGAAGTACACTTGAGAGCGTGGAGGAAAGAGTAGAACCTGGATAGGGTCTAGATGCAGCCCTGCGAAGTACACTTGAGAGAGTGGAGGAAAGAGTAGAACCTGGATAGGGTCTACATGCAGCCCTGCGAAGTACACTTGAGAGCGTGGAGGAAAGAGTAGAACCTGGATAGGGTCTACATGCAGCCCTGCGAAGTACACTTGAGAGCGTGGAGGAAAGAGTAGAACCTGGATAGGGTCTACATGCAGCCCTGCCAAGCACACTGGAGGGAATTAATCTTCCCTCTTACATTTCCCTTCTTTTCAACATGGTTGTCAGTCTGTACTGTACAGTTCTCACCTGTTAATAAATGTGTTGAGGGGCCACACGCATCACTTAAATTTGCCCCTACTTGACTTGACCAATGCATGATAAAAATAAAGCAACCTCATTAAAGCCCATATGGGTATTATTTGCCTTTTACCATTTAGCCACTATAACTTCCCCTTGTAAAGCATGCAAAGTAACAGGCTGGCCCAAAACAGAAATGCATTATTATGCTATCTAACAAATAAGTTTTTTTTTTTAATTCAGTTATATTGAGTTAATTCAGTTAATAGTCAGCATATATAATTTAAACTTTGTGATTGGAGAAAGTGTACATTTGATGACACATTTTGGTTTCATTTTTAGCTTCTACCTGTTCAGAGCGGTGAATTCCCTAAGCTAAACCTATGTTGATGAGCAAAATTAGAGGAAACAATTTACAAGGTGCAAAAAAAAAAACACTAAAGTGTGGCCATTCCTGGTAACAACTACAAAGACACTAGATAAAACTACAAACAGTTTGGAGGACTTCAGTAAAGGTGAATTGTCTTTAAGCTATAAAGGTGTTGGTTGCGCAAGTGTTAGAGGATACAACTTAGACAAAGCAGACTACAGAGTCAATGGTAGATGCAGAGAGATTTCAGGTGAAAGGAGCTCAAAACATGCAAACACACAGAGAAACAGGAAATGAAAGAAGCTGAAGAGCAACGTTATGTCACCCTTCAAAATTGAAACACCACCGAAGATTAGGATAATCTGTTTACAAGGAGCATTGCATATATATTAAAATCCACGAATAGGGTAAAGAAAGCGCATTTGAAGTAAAAAATGATTCATGTGTGAAGAAGAAACAGCAGAAGATAGCACTTAAAATCGCAGCGCTGGAAAGTGTTTGTAGAATGTATTTTATATTATAGTTCAATTTGTTTATTCGTAAGGTGTACATAGCAGTGTGAAAATATTTTTCTATAACTTACTGACAACCAGCATAATATAATTTGAAATATATGAGAGGAAATGTTTGTATAACATGTTTGTATTATGCAGTGTTTGTTATATTTAATAGTTACGGCAGAAAAATAAAAATTTTGTTCTAAAGATAGTCTTAAATAATCATTAAAGATTAACATTAAGAGGAGGACTGTAATTTCAAGTCCACATAATTAACATCAATTTTTCCATAATATTTATGATACAAGCAGCTGCAAGTTATCAGTAATCTTACATTATTATTCTTGCCATTTTAAAGAACATATTTATTCACCTTATATTATTTACTAATAAATGAAACAATTTTTATTCTTCATTATTTTCTTGTGCATACTGCAAAAAGTTGTCAATGAAGATTATAGCTAGTATATATAGCCAGAAATAGATAGGATTAAGTGTGGTACTTCGTCAGGATGTAGGCTGGAAGGAATCATTGAGGAATATATTTAAGTTGTATATTATGTGGAGGAAAAATAAAAATTGAATTAAAGGTTCAGTTAATGCCTTATTGGCACACCCAACACTTGATGACCATGCACACGTCGATAACTCCTTGGTCAATGGTCTCTTGGCAACACTTCGTAAAACCAACTGTAACTCCAAGCATCAGCGGTGTACCAGACTTGCTATCCAGTTCACTCTGTGAACCTCTTCCAGTGACAGACACTAGGACAGTAATTGCGATGGTGAAGGATCTTACATCGAAAGTTAGAGCCAAATACATACTTCTGTAATTGCAAAAGCACAAACATAAACAACACTACACCATGTACTTAAGGGAATACAGGATTGACAAAACAGTTCTTCCACCACTGTCAGCTCAGGAATGCAACCTTATTTCAGACATCAGCAAGGTTCTCACAATATTGTGGGATGTGCTGCATGTTCAAATTCACTGGCATTCACAAAAAAAAAAAAAAAACAATCAATTTTCTTTTGACTACACTCAGTGTACAGATAAGTTGCGACATCATGCAGACTGGATTCAACATATTCCAATCGTCATATCCTGTTCTCACAGTAAGAACAGGACCACTGGCACCTGGACATGACAAACATGAGTAATGCAAGACAAGTCAGGTTAAAGGGTGGCAGTGAGAGCAATGACAAATATGCAGGTACCCCAACATCTTAAAGATTTGAAAAAAATCAGTGAAATGAAAACAATCGTTCTGTAGGAAGGCAACAATCTGCATGTCAAAAGTGTTAGCATTGTCCAAAAAATTGGTTCAGAAGCATTTGCAAAGAATGACAAAGATAGTGATGATATACTAGACTTCGTAGGGAGATACATAAAGAGTCAATTACAGAAAACAAATATTTTAACTTCATTTTACTTCCGTTAGTCTGTGCAATGTACACCGTAAAGATTTTGAAAGTTCTGTGCAAACTCAGAACAATCATTCACCTTGACAACACCAATTCATTACCAAGGCCTCCTCTGAAAATTGATAGCATGTTTTACTGTGATGCTAGCACTGCTGCGTCATTCGTCTTTGGCCAGCTTGGCTCCCCTCCTGTTTCCTCCCCTCATTTCCCACCCTCCTTGTGCATCATCATTTTTTAGTATAACGGCAAGTTAATATAAGCCATTACTTGTCTTGTGCTGCCCTTATTGTACGCCTATCCTACGTGAGAACTTCGTCGAGTCGACGCCTGCTAGAGCTGTGTCAAATTGCAATATGACTTAAATTGTCAATTTAGTCGTCCTTGTGACGTGTGAAATTAGCTGTAGACTGATACACTGCAGAATCACTACCTGTGTCATCGCACTGCTGTTTTAAGTGGCTGTTAGGCAGCCACCCTTTTGGGGTGTGCTATTAGAAGCCATGATGTAGGCTGCCCGTACTAGGACTTGTCTGCCTCAGCCTGCCGCTCGGGGAGGAAAAGAAAAGGAGCTAGCAGTTAAAACACCTCACGGGCTGTGCCAATGGGAGGGGGAACAACAGCCCACAGACCTAAGCAGTACTTAGGAACAGCTATCCTTCGCCGCTATTCACTGCGAATTACTCCCCCAGTAGCACACCGGTGTACACCAGGGGCAAAATGTACATCCTGAGCAATGCCAGTTTTATTCCACTACCCGGGAAAGCATCCCCTGCTCCCCACTATAGAGGACATCCTGTGGTGCCAGTTCAGGAGATGTGTGGTTGATTACACCAGCCTCCTCCGTAAATCAGTAACACGTCTTCCTGGCAGGTTGGCCATGACAACCCCTCCTGCCAAGAAAGCATCAATTGGTGCTACGTGGGTGTACATGTACATGGATACAGACTCTACACCTAGATTTGCCTGCTGGACCAGTGATAAGGGTTAGCTAGACCAGGGTTTCTCAAACTGGGGCACATGGCAAGATTTACGTAATGGTGGGCGGAAATCGACAAATGAGATATGTGCAAACAGCATGCTTGCCACAGACCGACTGGCGTGCGTAGCAAGTGGCAGCGAACAGGCGGCCGACTGAGGTGCGAGGAGGGACAGTGTGACGCCGCCCGCACGCCTCTGCTCTGAGAGCCGGTTGAAAACAAAACATTGCGCTCAATACTCAGTTAGCTAATACTATTTCGTGCAGACAGACGGACGGACGGCATTACGTTATTCTGTTGAATAATTATATAATGGTTCTGGGGTAAACATTAATCAGTGGTTAAAAACGGGGTCATTGCGCGGAAAAGTACAAAACTCAAACAGCATCATCAAGTTTGCAACCTCCTCAAAGTACGTCCAGTGAAAATGTATCTACTTCCACTGAGAGTTCAATTTCAAACGAAACTTCTGCTGCAAGCATGTGCTTCTACTGACCAAATTCAACAATAAAATATTCCAGAAAATACAAATGTGTCACCGGCAATTAAAAAAAAAAAAAAAAAAAAAAAAAAAAATTACGAAAAGTATCTAAAGTTCGGATTTTCATATAAAGAAGAATCGCAGTACCCAGAACCACAGTGCATATTATGTTCATGAGTTCTTACGAATAATTCAATGAAGCCATCTTTACTGTGAAGACATCTGGAGCTAAATCATCAGCAGTACCTGAACAAACCTTTAGATTTCTTTGTCCGAAAGACGAAGGTGTTGGATGCCACCAAAATAAATATTAAATCTGCTACTACTAGCATGGCTACTAATTCGGACTATTTACGTGTGTCCTTCTTTGTAGCATACCGAATTGCCAAGACAGGAAAGCCATACAATATTGCTGAAGAGTTGATTTTACCAGCTGCAAAGGACATGGTCAGTTGCGTACTAGCAGACAGAATGCCAAAAGTACTTGATAAAATACCACTTTCAAATGACACCATTTCGCGGCGCATTCATGATTTGGCAAACTATGTGAAAATCCAACTTGTCCAACGATTGCAAAATAATTATTATGCAATTCAAGTTGATGAATCAACGGATGTTAGTGGATTGCCGAATTTAATTGTTTTTGTTGGATATGTGCATAAAAATATTTCACAAGAAGATTTTCTGTTTTGTAGCACCTTGGAGTCTACGATCAGAGTAGAAGATATATTCAAGGTTATCAATATTTTTTATAGGAACATGGTATCAATTGGGCAAAGTGTGTGGTTATATCAACTGTTAGTGCAAGCATATCAGGACTGATTACCAGGGTTAAAAATGTTGCTCATGAAGCTAAAAGTACTCATTGTTCATTCCACAGAGAAGCATTGGCGTGCAAGAGAATGCAGGAAGAGCCAACATCAGTGCTGTCTGAGGTTGCGAAAATAATAAATTACATAAAAGCACGCCCACTTAAATGCACACTATTCCCATTATTGTGTCGAGATATGGAAAGCAAACATGTTACATTACTATTACACTGAGAAGTGCGTTGGTTATCAAGAGGCAGAATATTAGCTCGGTTCATAGAACTCAGTCACGAAATTCATTTATTTTTGAAGGACAGTGACTTTACCCTCAAGTCACGACTTGAAGACGAAACCTGGCTTCAGAGAGTAACCTATTTAGCTGACATTTTTTCTTGTCTCAACGAGTTAAATTCTTCAATGCAAGGATCCGCATGCAACGTATTCAATGTGCAGGATAAAATATCCGCACTTATAGAATTTTGAAAAACTTGCTTGAGATCAAAAATTCTTGAATGTTTTCCTCTTCTGCATGAATTTGTTATGACAAATACCTTATTAGTCGATGAAGAATTCAAGGCTGAAATTACTCTTCATCTTTCACAGCTGTCTGGCGAACTAAAAAAATGTTTTCCAGACATTGGCCATTCAGAAGACTGGATTCGAAACCCATTTAATATGGTTTTAACTGAAAGTATAAACACTGGTTTGAGTTTTCAGCAACAAGTCATTAATAGAAATATCCGCAGATGATACCCTGAAAGATGATTTTACAAAGATGTTTTTAATTGATTTTTGGGCAGCAAGACTGCAAGAATATCCAGAACTCTCACGTAAAGCAGTAAAATTTCTTTTACCATTCGCAACAACCTATTTATGTGAGACTGGATTTTCACACTTGGTTTTGATAAAAACAAAACATAGAAATCGACTTTACGCTGAACCAGAATTAAGGCTAAAACATTCCAAAATTGCCCCAAATGTAGATAAAATTTGTGATTACAAACAAGCCCATCAGTTACATTGATAATTTTGTAATGATTACAATGTAATCAATCATTCATTCATTTATTAATAAAAACCTTATTTTTTCTACACATAGATGTTTTATTTTCATTTGTTAAAGGGGTACACATTCTTTTGGAAAATTAAATAGGGGTACATGCGGATATAAGATTGAGAAACCCGGGTTTAGGATATGTCCAATGCTGTGCCGCATCAGCTCTTCAATATCCACGAGTCCCGTACTCAAAGAGCGGTCATGCGTTTCTAGCTCCTCGACCATGTGAGTAAGAAACTCTAATAGTCATTCCTTCGAATACGGAGATGAGTTTTGATTCCAAGTTGGCCATGGTCCATAGCAGAGTACTTAAAGCTTTCTGCTTACTCCCACCCTCGCTCGATACATTAAGGTGTTCGTCCAGTTTTGTAGTTAGACTGGCAAGAAATCTGGCGGCAACACACACTCCCACTTCATCAAGCTTCTTATCCAGGACCGCAAGCTTGCCTCCTAAAGCGCTTAGTTTGAACATATCTTCAGTTAATTTGTGAATCTGAGTTTCCATCTTAGCAGACATGTTGCCGAACAGCCGTTCTTCTACGGCCTCGAGCGCACCGCCGGAAGCAAAATTGGTTAGTTGGGACATGCTCTTGATCAATGTAGCAAGCAGCAAATCCATGTTAGTAGTCAGTATATTCGAATCAAAGAGACGGCCTTCCACGGTGGCGATCTTCCCTCCTAAAGCGATCAGTTTGCGAACATCTTCGGTCAATGAGCATAATTTTGTGGTCACGGCCGTATGAACCTTGCTGGCTATTTGCTCGCCCACAAGATGAGTCTCAATGTTGGCCTGCAGTACTGCCACCGGTTGCAACGCGTCCGAAGTGACGCTATGAACAAAGGATACATTGGTCGCATTACCATCAAGTTTCGGCCCTCCAAGATTCTTGGCTAGTTTCCCTCCGAAACAGCAAATTCCATCGCTAATAGATGTAATACAGCTGCCCGTCGCACGCTTCAGTCCGCTTTGGCTGAACTTGAGATACGGTGTAGCTCATCGTTCACTGATGGACGACAATGAAAATAATTGAATCCCCTTCGGTACCTTCCCTTATGAGGCAAGAATGTATCGAATACGCAAACCTCACAAGGAAAACGTGAAATTTGAGCCAGCAACATGAGCACACGTGTTTAAATTTATCAAACGTCATATCTTTATTAACGTGATCGGAGTAGACATGGCACAAATTCAGGTCATCTATGCAAAATATAACGAGGAAATTAGCATTGTCGTGCAGAAGCTGCTTAGGCATACGTGAATAAGTTTGACATGGGTAAATCGAATCCACCGCCACATAACCTCCCATGCTGAAATACTGCTGCAATGTCGACTGTTTCTCACATGCCCATTGTCAAAAACCAACACAAAGTATGGTAAAGCATCACTTGGCAGCATGACTTCTTCATTGTCACTAAATGAAAAATAGCGAAGACCATCTACCGCCTGTAGTATTTGCGCTACGCGTAGGTACTTTGGCTGTTGTAGAGATTTCAAATATAGGTAAACATTCTCAAACCAAAGACTGTTGCATTCCTCCAAAAGGCTGAGAAGCACACAAGTCTTTCCACAGTTGCTCGGTCCAGTTATGATACCCCGCATAATAGTTGGTAGTAGCTTCCCATTACGTGATTCGCAAGCGTTAGTTTCATCATCAGCGGTGGTGATGTGAACGGGAAGCATGCTGGACTGTGGCACAATCTCCATTGAACTGATACATGAACGGCTAAACCGTGGTACTCATGGTAGTCGTCCCCATGGACAGTCATCTTCGGGTCGGCCGCAAACGTATAAAGTGGATGTAGCGATAAAGATGTGTTAGTATGTCATAATGCATTGTGGGAGTTAAGATCAAGAGGGGAAGTGGACTGGGGAATACGCTGACCAACAACCTTCCTTTCGTGGCGCACATTCCAGGCTACAAATATTGCGAGCTCGGTACGCGACTAGAACAGAGATTGAAGCAAGGCAACATCCCTGTCAATTCGTTGGACGAAGCATGCTCGGAACATGATATCGCCTACGCCACCAATAGCAACTTGGAAGATAGGCATGCGGCAGACACCGTTCTTGTGGAAAAAGCCAAGTCGATAATTAGATCCCCAAGTCCAAACTCGTCTAGCCACTTGGGGCGTGTCTAAGATTATGAAAACTAAAGACAAGAGGGGAATAGGTTTGAGGTTTGGAAGGAGGAAACCTCACAGAGTGGTAGTAGGGAAGCGAGGAGGCATCTTGCCATTCATTTTGCCAGCACTCGGCGTCCTCTGCAGTCTTATTGGGGGCGCAAGTGATATTGCGAGAGCAGTGAACACAGCGAAGGAGGAGAATAAGCAATTGGCCGAGGCGATGCGGCACAATAGGAATATGGAGGCGCTTGCTAAGGGTAAAAAACAGCAGTGGACTGAATCTTCGACACTACCATGTAGGAGGTGGCGGGAGAAAGCGAAAGAGGAGGAGGTTCAGGCAAAAGAAGCGGTCTTAAGGTCCCTGCCCAACCGTTCACTCACCAACATGGACATACGAAAGTTCACCAGCAAATTATTAAAAATATACCATTTCCGAGAGGTGTTCATGCGCGACTGCCTACCGCACCGTCCGAAGCGCGTTGAGTGCGGCATAATAAACCTAGATACCAGCCTCGGGCCGGGAATGCATTGGACCGCATATAAAAAGGGCGGCGATACAGTAGAATACTTTGATAGCTATGGCAATCTAAGGACTTCACCATAACTGAAAAAGTATTTGAGAGGGGCAAGATTACACTACAACTACGAGGCAGAGCAACTGCCTTGAGGATGGAACTGTGGACACCTATGTCTGTGCTTCCTTTCAAGGTAGATATACTTAATGAGGATGCACTACGTGTAATCATCAGTCATGTTCGTAACCCTGATTGTGTCGGGCTATAGCTCGGAATTGCGTTCATACACATTCCCCCGCTGAACCTGGACAGCGCGTGGTCTGTCGCGCTGATAGATTTTCAAACTTACTTCTCTGTACCGAACATAGATGAACGCAATTGCATGTTTCACTACGTCAAGGAGGAAGACGGTAAGAGATGAGAGGTACGTATACCCACAGGTTCGTATGAGATTGAAGATGATAATATTTTTATTCACAATTATCGTATAGGAGAAACTTGTACACTATGCTTAAGTTACTCTTAGTAAGAAATTCAACTTCTACCAATTATAGGACACGTACAATGTGCTTGCAGCATTCCGAGTCAAAATTTCCAGCATCGAGTTTGAATTGGTTTCCAGAGAGATTGTTGTGTCGACAATGGAATTGATATACAGTTCGTATAACTCAATCAGTATTTGACACATGTCATATTTCATGTTTTCAGCAACCAAAAAGTATATACGCAGGGGATAAGTTAAGATTTCCTGGCCCCTCTTCATATTTCTGACATCAATTTCCACCACGTTTATCTGATTGTTGTAGATGAAAGACCTCAACACAAACATCGACCCTTTAGTCATGGCTAACAAACTAAGTTTTAAAATGACCAGATTCTTGGAAATATTCAAAAACGTCCACAACGATCCGGAAACGCATACTTTGGGCAAATTTAAAAAGTTTAACTGTCTTTTGTTCACGATCTCTTGGAATATATCTACACATGAGAAAATCAATTACAAAGAGACTGAAGAATATTTCTAGGAGGAATTTGATACAGGTTTTAATAACAATACTTACATCCCTTTGAAGTTTAAAGATTTTTGGGTCAAGTTTTCAAACACTACATTCGAAGATTATCTGTACGTCAAACAGCTTTCATTAACTTTCACTTTTGAAATCAACTCCAAGGATCAACAAGTCTTGCTTCAACAGCAACTACTTCCTCAATAAGACCATTTATAGAGGGAACAATGACTCTATATATAACTCATTATAAATTGAAGAAAAGACGAAATTGACGACCAACATAGATTTTTGCTCCAGTATAAGTACAAAAATGCTATTCATGAATTATTGCAAGGCTGCTTCCTGATTTATAATTCTAATCAAACCATGATGGAACATACATATCATTTGACGGGCATGATGAGGAATAAGGACGGCTCTCCTTTGTTCACGAAATTAAAATTAAACAACGTATTTTTGTACGATTGTAATTGCAGTTCTATTCAAAGATCTGTCAAAGTCTCAATGCCACCCGACGCCCTATATTTAAAGGAATACTTGATATCGCCATTGAGATTCGTCAATGTGTTTGGCTGTTCCAATAAAATGCATACTTTGTTTTGTGCATCTAGTATGTTTTTAAATTCAGTTTGGTTGAATGAGTTTAAGAACTTTATACAAATCCAAAGAGATAAGATTTTTTTACTCTTTCTGTTATTCCTAGGGTAATGTAAAAAAAAAAATTTCTTTAAAAATACAAATTTTATATATACATAATTTGATATTTTTATATATAAAAATACATCAAAAAAATTAATTAATTACAGATTGTTTAAATTTTATAAAATTACGAGGATCACCATTTCCCCTGTATTTAATTTTAGTGAAAGGTTTTACTTCAAAAAATATTTTGCATATTATCAAACAATGGCGTGTAGTCGAAGCCGCATTAACAGGAAAAACACCAGACGATACCAAGCAAGTGTACAGAGTAGAGTTGCTCCGATACTTAACCTTTTTTAATGTATCTGTATCAGGTATGGTATCGGGCCAATACATTAGTATCGGTAATAGACAATGAAATCAGGTTATTACTTTCTTTAGCCACAGAAATTATATGGTGTGGTTGTACGTTTTACAATGTCAATCAGCCCTGCCGGTTTTTTACGGAATTTTAAACCAACAAAAAGGCCTGGATTTAAAGGCGAATATCACAGATTTTTTATCACGCTACTAATGACTCACAAACATCTGTTCACAAATAAATGGCTGGAGTTCAGAGATGTATATTTCATGGATGCAAGTGGAGAATTTTCATTTCGCTGTGCTCTGGGTGGCAATATTGCGAACTACAATCGATACCATTTTGAATATTTACGTTGACCTCTTGCGGCTGCACTGAGAACTATTCTGTAACCATCAATGTGTTCTCTAATCTTGGGCACATACGTTTAGAATTTTTTTGTTGCCTGTTATTATTATTTTCTGGCATGAAAAACGTACGCCAAACTGAAATATATGTTTTACACTTAAACGAACATATTGTGAGCTGTTTGAAAATATTTTAAAAATAACTTTCACTGCTGGAAATAAATATTGCAGCCTGTAACTGTTGTAAAGTATTTATGTTCCAGATGGCGTGCTGTAATAAGATGCGCATAAAAACGTAAACAAATCAGAGGAACAATTACTACAAACAAGCAAGTGAAAAGACACAGAGTTGATAAAAGTTGAAAGCCGGTGTATGCAATTACCATCTGTATGGACTGTTGGTAAAACTTATTAAGTCTGCATCTGTGGTCATTAAATACTTGATGCTAGCGGACAGGACTCTGCAAAAAATACTGAGCACGGAACATTTGCAAATGTGTTACGTATTTGACTATCTGAGCATAATCCAAATTAATATTTCAAGTAGACTAATAAGATTTTTTTTAAATAAAAATTACAGGTGTATCTTATTTAATTTTGAATTTCCATTGTTTACTAGGTAACCAAAAAATTAATAAGCCAGAAAACTAAAAACAAAAGATTTGCAGTTGGTGAAACAAGTATGGAATGTGAATTGGATGATTACTTAAGCACATCTCCTGTCAGTTACATACATCCCCAGCTGGTTTCTGGAACACTTCACTACACAAGAATATAAAGAGACTGAGCAAGTTCTGGCTCTCGGTTCCAGCTGGTTCAGTCTTTCTGATCAAGTGTTTTCACGAGGAGGACTCATTGTTACAGATCACCGTAGTCTCCTACTTCCTGACCATGTTAATCAGCTTGTATTTTTGAAAGAAAACTTGCGATAACCGGTGATGATTTAATTTTGCTAGCTATCTTTCTAAAACAGAAATTAGTTTAACTGTTACTGTCTTGTGTTTATACTGCAGATAAATTGGGAAAATCTCTCCCTTTTTAATTTTTGTTATTTATCATATTTCTGCACAATACTGGTGAGCTGGAACAACAAGCAAGAGGGAAGTGCATTGGTATCGGCATTGGTATCGGGGTATCGAAACAACTCTAGTGCAGACCTGCGGTCGTAACACCGGAAAACCCCACCATTTTGATCATTCGGACCATGTTGTCCGATGCTGTTGGGAGCAGTGGATACTCAAAGGCACACACGGAGAATCGGCAAAGGACGAACGAGGTCAACTACCAGTTGAGAGGATCGACAGATTGTACACCAAGCACGGAGGGATACTATGGTGACCAGGGGGCTTATTCTAAGTTTTCGTTCCAACGAAAAAAAGTAGCATTCAAACAATTATCGGTTCCAGCCTACTATTTGGTATTCTAAGATTAAAACGAAGGTAGTTTGACATCACGAGTCTGTAAGGATACAGTGGAAACGTACCAACTGGCCACGAGATGTTGGAAGGGTATAATTTTGTCGGTAGGACGTGGGTTCAACATGGCAGGCATGTGGTGGAGGTTATTGTTAAATGCAGGGGCAGATTTGGACGACGAGGAGCGTAAACAACAGATTCTGCAAATGCTGCAGGAGAGGAAGCTTTTGCGGGATAAAAAAAACCCTTTTGACACGGAGGACGGAGCATTCATGAGGATGTTTCATTTTTCGAGGACGGTCGCAATGCAGCTGTGCAACGACCTCAGTGAACCACTGTAAAGAAATAAATTAAACGGGCTTTCGGTTGAAAAGAAGGCGAGTTCTTACATAACGTACATATTTTTTACAGTGTGAGATCGAATTCAGTATTTTTAACACACAAACTTGTATTTTAACATTTACGTTTTAGTACCTACGCAAATTAAAGGAGGTTATGTTAATGTAGTCATATTTTAATTGTAGAGTGAAAATTGAGTGAAACGAGTGTGCACGTCAACCATGACTTAACAAATTGTGTGTTCCAACAGTGAACAGCTTGTTACTAACAACTGTCAAAAACTCTTCCCGATTGAGGTTAGAACACTGTTTACATAGTGATGTGCTCTTACGATGTTGTTACACGTCGTCTCTAATTTAGGTACATTCAAGCATGTACCCAACATTGACCAACTCCACGCCAATTATAACTTTCAAAATCACATGGTCAGCATTAATGAATGTGTTTGTTTAGGTCACATTTGAGTTTTCAAAAGACACCTTTTTTATTTGAATAAATGTAAATAATGTTCTAACCTCATTCCACGTTGTTTGTGATAGTGCTAGTGGTAGAAAAGCAGTCCAATATTGGGTCATAGAGAGCGGCTACTGTGCATCTCGTTCCACCACACACACTCATTTTAACTATGCCCAAGATATTTCCTCTTTTATTAAAAATAAAGATGTGAGAAAAGACTAAATGTAAACAAACATGTATGTTATGTTGAATGTGTTTTGAAGTTCTCTAGTGTAATAGTTAGCCAATCTTGGTTATTTTACATTAAAAAAAAGATACAAATTGCGTAATTTTATCCTTAGTCCCAGATTTAAAACTCTCAAGTGAAGTGAGGCTTATTAGGCTACTGGATGTAATATTAATTACCACATTAATAATGTATCATAGTGCAAGTAAACTTTGGAATACCTAATACAAGAAAATGTTTTATTAAAAAACAGTGCTAGTGTTATCTAAGTAGGTTTTCACACAGGTTCTGTGTTTATTCTTGCATGACAATATCTATCATATTCACTTGTTACAGGTATTGGCTGCTCTTAGAATTTTTGCCGCAGGTAGCTATCAGTTATCTGTTGGGCAGAATTTTTTGCTAGGTCTCAGCCAGCCTTCTATAAGTCGATGTTTAACTCAGGTCAGCGAGGCGATTAATGAGTTACTCCTGGATCGCTACATTAAATTCCCTGTTGATGAGAGACCAGGCAGCAGTCAAACACAGCTTCGCAAGCGTATTGGTTCACTATTACAATGTGAATAATTTGTGTTAATGTGCAACTAGTATGTTGTTGCAAGCCAATGCTACATATTTATATTCCGCCTGCATGCTGAAACACTATAGTGAGAGGACTGTACATAACATGGTAATCATCAGGTAAAATCGCCAACAAAACTTTAATTTCATGTCACAACGCTGAAGACAGTGATTGTCTTGATATTTGAAGAGAAAAACAATCACAAAACGAAAACTATAACACCAATAAAGAACAATGCATGAATGAAGCATTAGGCGTATATTTATCATATTTTATAAATTGTAAGGCAGCTAAGTCGGCTCACAATAAAAGTATATTATCAAAGTTTTTTTTTTAAAGAACTTTATTCATTATTCATTTGTGCCGTTTCCTGGATTATTATTTTATATATCTGAGAAACCTAATTCTGAAATGAATGACTGCTACTTGAAAAGTTTGGCATGAGTTTAGCATAAGAATGCCACTAATTAGGAAACTTGCCCACATAAAGAGACATATGTATAATTGTATCAAAAATATTAGTCACTTCTTGCCCTTAAATTATGTAACCTATGTTGGATGGAATAGGAGAATCCCTGCCCAAAAAAAAAAAAACAATTAACTCATGTGTTATAATTTTAACATTTTTTTAATGTAGCACTACACACTTTTCATTAAATACACTTGTGTGCTTGGAAATAATGGGACCCTACTATCTACACTTGAATAACCAATAAAAAACCAAGTTCACACAAAAATGTACTAAAATAAGATATATACCATTGCACCACTGAACTTATTCTGAGCATCTTCACGCACAAATCTTGATTGCCTTTACACTTCAGGGACTACTCCTGAATGACATTTTGATAATTACTGTACTGTAATGATTTTCATTATGTAGTACATAATGTTCTGTTCCTGAAGGTTTATGCAGACCTACAACTTCCCAGGAGTTGTGGGAGTGATTGACTGCATGCATATACAGATTGTTGCACCGCCTGTGAACAACAGCGAATTGCCTGAAAACCTCTTCGTCAACAGGAAAGGTGTTCACTCACTCAATGTACAGCTGGTAAGCCTCATATGATGAATCTTTGGCAAGCCTTATATGATAAACCGTAATTATGGCAATTTGAAAGGATTTGCCTTACGTAATTAAAAAATTTTTTCCCCAGGTTTGCGATGCTGATTTAGTTATTACTAATGTGAATGCACGGTATGGTGGAGCGACACCTGAAGCCTTTGTATGGAGGAACAGTGCAGCACGGAGAGTCATGGAAGAGAACTACATCTAGGGTCCGACCGAGAGCTCAGTCTCGGTCTCGGCCAAAAAAAAGTCAGTGTAAGCCGAGACATCGCACATAGCAAAATTCGAACATCATTACGTTACGTATAAGCGTGTGAATGTTGACTTTTAATTGACTGAAATGAATGTCGGAGTGGTAACCTAACACTCACTAGTTTTGTTTGAATTAAAATTTGATGGTGAGTATTGTGGGTATAATGAAAACAAATCTTTATCTTTGAAATCTTTCAACGAGTGCCATTTGCCTCTTAACAGTTTTGTTCAGGACGGCAAGTGAATAACATTGTTACATTATGTTGAATAGTAATATTTTATTTCAAAGGGCAACTTTTCGTAGGTAAGTGTTTGTTTTAGTTATTTATCTGATTTTGATTTTTGTTGCTATGCTAGCTAAGATATATTTTTGTTACATCCTACATATCAGCTGATGATGATACGTACCTAATCATTATGTATGGCCCTAAGTGTCATAATGATAATAATAGTACCTATGTTATGTAGTCATGATTAAAAATGAATAATACCTACCTAACATTTTATTTGATATCGTTTTAGATTATTTTCAAGATGCCAAATGTAAACCCTATTTGGGATTATTTTGAAAAAGCGGTCTCTGCACCATCTTAAGCAAAATGTAAGCTGTGCAATAAAATATTGTCGCTCTGTAGCGACAAACCGAAATTTTAAGCAATCAAAGGTTTAAGGGTTATATTTCCAAGTACCATATGTCTGAAAATGAAGAATATTTCAACAATCTAGTCATTTTAGAAAAACCAGTGCCGAAAGTCCAAACATCTATAAATTTGAAGTCAGACGAGAAAATTCAGCCAACTATCAAACATATTTTGACCCAGCCATCATCATCAAAGTGGCCAGATGACCATGATATTGCAAAACACGTTGATAAGGCCGTTATGGACTGTATTATTGTTGGCATGCAGTCTTACACAACTGTAGGAGGAGAAGGCTTTAAGAGACTGAATTTCTCTAACCCAGCTGGACCAAAGAGATATAAATTAAAGTCCGAAAAATATTTTCGAACACAGTTAATGTCCAAAACCTATGAAAAAGTAAAACAAAAAAACTGTAATTAATTTACTGTTGTCTGCCGAATGGATTAGCTTCACTACAGACATATGGTATAATCCAACGAAAACTTGCTAGTTGCTAAGCTTCACAGCAAATTTCATTCATGAAGCGCAACGTTTAGAAGTAGTCCTTGGCGCATGTGCCTTAGAAGAAGACCACACTGGAGCATACATTGCCCAGAAACTTATTGAAATAATATCAAGCTTTGATATACAATCAAAAATACATTTGGCAGTTAGGGACAATGCTGCCAACATGACTTCTGCTACTCGAATAGCTGATTTAGAATCTTTGGGGTGTTTTGCACATACGTTGCAACTAGTCATTCACGACACTATCTTTTCTGTACCAGAAGTCGAGGAATCGATAAAAAAATGCCGCAAAGTGGTTGGACACTTTCACAGGAGTGAATAAGCGTGAAGGTACTGGACTTAGTGTCAAAGGACGTGTAATTTACCTGAACACGTATTATTCCAAGATGTTGATGAGACGCGCTGGAACAGTACATATCAGATGATGGAATGTTTGATACAGCAAAAAAATGCTATCAACCTTTACCACGCAGAAAGATCAAATATTGCTGAAATAAACAACAAAGAATGGGATTTAATAAAAAATCTCGTTGCAGTAATAAAACATTTTTATCAGGCAACGATTGATATATCACCATATTCCTCATGTGTTTCTATGGTAATACCAATGATAACCATGTTAAATGATAAATTACAACTGCAGCAAACCTGCAATGATGTTGATGTTGTCCATAGTGAGGAAGATAACGAATTCGTTCAGAATAGAATTTGTCTGGAAGAGATGAAAAACAATTTGCTCAGCTCATTGAACAGGCGATTTAGTTACCTCAAACACTGTCTTTCTTTGATCACAGCGACGCTTATCGATCCCCGGTTTAAGACAAAGTATCTTTCCCAAAACGATATTGATGTAGCAAAGAGAAACATCATACATCTTCTGACTATTCAGTGCAGCAGGTCAGTTATATGACGAAAGGGGAGACAATTTGAAGGGCCAAAAAACCGAAAACTTATTGTTTATAACTTATAATATTAAGCTGTTTAACTTTGACTAATAAAAATATTATTAAACTACGTAAAAATTGTGTTTTACTGATTTTTTTTTCCATTTTTATAAATATTTAAAAGTCTCGGTCTTGGCCGAGACTGACTCTGACTTTCGGTCTCGGTCGAAACAAAAATCATGGTTCGGTCGGACCTTAACTACATCCGTAATGGGACATCTTCCTGGTTGTTAGGTATTAGTTCATATATGCTTAGTAAAGTAATCTGCTGTATTGTGTATTATTACATTCAGTGCAAATAAATACAAAGCTATATAAAACGTTTGATTATGCATTAACAAGTCCACACCTTACTAGAGAATAGACTAGATGAAGGAATGACTGTAGAACAGTATTTCATATCCAAAAATCTATAACTGGAGGACAGTGATTATTTGTACAGTGACAGAGCATTGCATTTATGTAACATGCAAATGTACTGTCGAAAGCAACTGTAGCAATTAAATTATACACCATGTAGTACTTATTGTACAAATACTACTTATTTGGGGGCAAACTTTACTTGATGAAGTATGAAAATAAGTAGCTCTGTAATAACCATACTAACGCAACAAAAAACATCCACTTCATTTACAGCAGTGTTTTTCATCCTTCTTGAATACGCGACCCCTTTACAGGTTAAAAAATTCTGGCAACCCCCCATGACCATAATAAAACTATGTCAGTGATTTCAAAGACGACATATTTAATTTCCTTCCTATTGAGACTTATATTGATCGAAAAATCACTTGTACTGTGTAAGGTAGTCGCGGGCGCTCTACAAGTAGTAATGTATATTCTTTGCCGCGGGGAAGGCGAGAGGAGGTCAGCGCCCCGCGCCACCGGAACGTTCGCACACTTTCTTTCGCTGTCAGTTGCCCGAATGCGCAGACGAGTGAGCATAAAATGGATAAGTTTCTCAAAAGATCTGCGCAGCCCTCCACGTCTGGTACAAGTGGCAGTAGCGGAAGTGAATCAAAACAGAAAAAAATATATACATTATGACAATTACTTGAAATATGGATTTACTGAAATGAATAATAAACCTCAATGTATAATTTGCGGTGAATTATTATCCAGTGAGAGTATGAAATCATCTAAGTTTATTCAACACCTCTCAACCAAACATTCCAAGGAAGCTGATAAACTGTTGGATTTCTTTGAACGAAAGCTGAAAACCCTTAACCACCAGCAAAATATTATGATTCAGGTAATAAAATAGTATTGTTATTTGTTGATTAAAAATAATATTTTGATATATAATATTTTACTCAATTATTTTTTTGTTTTTCTGATTGTTGTTGTCTGTTTTTAGTTATCCAGTGTCAACGAGAACTCATTATTAGCTAGCTACCGAGTCGCATACCGAGTCGCTAAAGCAGGGAAGCCGCATACAGATGCAAAGAATCTTATTTTGCCAGCAGCCCTGGATATGGTTGAAATTATGTAAGGTGAGCAGGAGGCTAACAAGCTAAAAAGCACACCGCTTTCTGATAATACTAATGAACGCAAAATAAACTATATGGCCAGTGACATTCGAGAACAAGTAGTCGAAAAATTAAAGAAGAGCCCACATTTTACTTGCAGTTTGACAAATCTACTGATGTTTCAAATTGTGGGCAATTTGTGGTATTTGTGCGCTATGAAGCAGATGAAAGTATCACAGAAGACATTTTATTTTGCAAAGCACTTCCTGCGAACACTACAGGCCAGTGTTTGTACGACATGTTTTAGAAAGCACTCGCCACTACGAGATTGATTGGAGAAAATGTATCACCATTTGTCGCGATGGCGCTAAAGCTATGACTGGCAACAAGAGCGGACTCGTAGCAAAATTAAAATCAATAATGCCAAATGTTTCATGGATACACTACACTGCTTTCTTCATCGACAAGCTCTGGCAACCAAGGTTTTACCTTCTGATTTAGATGATGTGCTTAAAGAGGTGATCAAAATTGTGAACTCTATTAAAGGTAAAGCCTTGCAAACTCGACTGTTCAGAATGGTTTGTGAAGACATGGATTTGCTCCATCAAAATCTCCTTTATCATACAGAGGTCAGGTGGCTATCCAAAGGAAAGGTATTGACAAGAGTTCTGGAACTAAAAGCTAAATTGTTAATGTTCTCACAAGATGCTAAATCTGAATATGCAAATTATTTTTGTGAACCTGTTTGGTTATTAAAATTAGTATTTCTCGATGATCTTTTTAACCACCTAAATAAACATTCTAACGGCCAAGGATAAAATCAAAGGATTCCTCGCAAAACTTGGTTATTGGTAAACGTCTTTACAAAAAATGATGTACGAGTCTTTCCCTTGCGTTCAGAAGATTGTCGAAGAAACTGCAACAGACCAATCGTTGGTAGTAAGTTCTCACATTCCTTGCATCATAGAGAGCTTGCATAATTTGGAGGAGACACTATTAAGTTACATTCCAGAATTGGACTCTGAAGCTGACAAAGGGCATAGATGGACTCTGAAGCTGACAAAGGGCATAGATGGACTCTGAAGCTGACAAAGGGCATAGATGGACTCTGAAGCTGACAAAGGGCATAGATGGACTCTGAAGCTGACAAAGGGCATAGATGGACTCTAAATCCTTTCTTGGATAAGTCAGTACAATTGGCTGATCTAACGACGAATATGAAAGAAATTCTTATAGATTTAGCTGCTGACGGCACACTTAAAATGGAATTTCATTTGCAAAATATTGACTTTTCTGGATGAAGAGAAAACAAGAATATCCAGAGCTGGCAAGGGACGCCACTTCCTACTTATGTGAACTAACGTTCTCTTCAATGGTGAACATAAAAACTAAAAAGAGAAATAAGCTTGATTTAGAAAATGATTTGATTACATGCGTCTCAAAAATAGAACCACAATTTGACAAATTATTAAAAAATAAACAGCCTCAGCCTTTTCACTAAAATTGCAGTTTTTATTTTTGCCTTTTTCTTTTTCTGGCTTGTGACCGCGACCCCCCGAGCAAGGCTTCGCGACCCACAGGTTGGAAAACACCGATTTACAGTATTTATCCGGTTGGAATAAATATTTATGTTCATGTGTTATTTTTTATTTCTAAGTCATAATTTGAGTACTTATTTTTAATGCACATTATGTGTGAAATAATCAAGTGCGTATAATAGACATGTTGGTGTAATGTGTTACATTATTATTCCATTTGTGTTTTTTTGCCTGAACTGAATAGCATAAACACATCAATTACAAAAATATGTTCTACACACTACACGACCTGAACATTTACAAATTCAGCTGCGAGATTTCGTTGTAAATACTAAGGGCATGTGCACGAGACATTTGAAAGCTCACTTATAATGCTACCATGTGGCATTATAACCAACATTTCAGTACTTTTGTTGTGAACACGTTCAATCCTAATCTAGCTGGCTTTGGACACAATTTTGTTGATAGTATTAAAGTGACCTAGATTTGTATACCTAGATTTACACTTTTTTTTTTAAATTTATGGTTTGACAGCTTCAGAGGTAAACAAATTACAAAAATTGGCTGTTGCATGTTTTGCTTTGCCAAATTCTTTGGTAGGTGGAAAAATGGGATTCAGTCGATGTAATGAACATTTAACGTGAATATTTATGAAATACATCTCTTTTCCTAGGTGTTATAGTTTCTTTTCTGTAATTATTTTTCTTTTCAAATCTCAGTTGTTTACTTGTTAAACATGAATGCTATCATACAACAAATAAGAGTAACATTAAAACGATCTTAGTGCTGGTATACAAATGTTATGGTCATCTGCAAATTCTTCATCTATAAATATTTCAATTTCTTCACACTTCACTTCCACTCAACGATTAATTCATGAAACGATGCAAGTTATTAGTTATCGGAATGTGTGGTTCATTTTCTTTCGTTTTGCTAAGCTTCATTATATTTTTATTGGGTTTGAAATTAAAAGCCGTGGTGGTTCGTTTTATTGTGGTATAACGTTATCAGACATACGTTTGCCGTTTTGAAAATCTTAAATTTTTTTATGCGCCAGCATTAGTAATAGAAGCTTTTTCAGACTGCGTCAACAGTTTTGCTCTAGGAAGTTTGATTATCTTTATCTGACTGACGGCGCAGTTAAGCAGGTTACGCAGTTTACGAGAGTGTGCGTGGCAGCCCACGCCAGGCCCTTATCTAAGGAGAGGAGGGTGATTGGCAGCACAAATACTCGTGGGCCTATCGCCGGGCAGTCAGTCGATAACAAGCAGTAAGACGCTCAGCAGCGACTCGCCGAGGCCACGTCGGTCGTGGCGCTTTACCCCCACACCGGCAACTTTATTAAACTCATTTATTTCTTAGCCGGTGAGGGAGGTTGCGAAAAACTTGGGCGATGCAAGTTTTGGCGAAGTAAGTTAATCAATTGACCACTGTGGCGCTGCTCTTTACTTTGTCTGTTTCTGTAAACTGGTTCATACTCTGCTTACCTGACAATTGTATGTGAACTGTTTCAATCTTTCCAATAAATAAAAGTACAGAGTAATAAACAAACATTGGACTTCTTTTATATTTATTGGCGTCTTTTAACGTTTCATGCTACTTACAGTTCTACCAACTAAGCTGGCCGGGTGGTAACTTCCAGCCGTCATCATTACAAATATGGCGCCTAACTGTGAGGCTGCCTCGTTACAATTATGGCGGGCATAAACAACATAGGCAACGTTATATATACAGAGGACGGACAAAATAATATGAACACCATGCAATTTAGTACATTTTGTTGCATGTTGGCAACACTGCTTCCGTGTAAATAATGTGACGCGTATGTATTGCACAGTTTACGTGCCAAGTCTTGTAGGTTATATTTCAGTGTATTATACACTTTGTTCTGCAACGGTTAAAATAAGTGATCGGTGAAATGTGTGATCTCTCAGACTTCGAAAGAGGGAAAATCGTTGGTGCTCGGTTAGCGGGAGCATCTGTGATGAAAACAGCTGAATTGTTTAATGTTTCACGAGCGACAGTATCCACCGTAATGACAGCATACACAAAGCATGGTAAAACATCATCGGTGAAGAGGAAATGTGGGCGAAACCAAAAGTTAACTGACGGAGACCGACGAACATTAAAAGGAATTGTGGCCAGAAAACATAAAACTACAGCGGCAAAAGTGACAGCAGAACTCAACACTCACTTGAGTAATACTGTTTCGACAAAAACAGTACGGAGGGAGCTCCACAAAGCTAACATTCATGGAAGGGTTGCAATTGCGAAATCCTTTATAATGGAAGTAAACGCTAACCTGCGAAAGAAGTGGTGCCACAATCATAAATACCTGGACACTTGATGATTGGAAGAATGTGGTATGGTCCGATGAATCATCGTTAACATTGTTTCCTACAAACTGCCGGGTTTATGTATAGAGAACCCCAAAAGAAGCCTATGATCCAGACTGCCTGCTTCCTACAGTCAAGCATCGGGGAGGTTCCGTTATGATTTGGGCGGTTATATCGTGGTATTCAGCTGGTCCTCTCATTCACATCACTGGCCGGATTACTGCGAATGAATATCTCGACATCCTCAATGATGAAGTTCTTATTATGACTAGCATATTGCTGCCAAACACTGCCATATTCCAAAATGATAATGCGCCCATACACACAGCCAAAAAGGTTCAGTCTTGGTTTGAGGAGCATCAGAATATCATCAAACATTTTCCCTGGCCAGACCTCAACATAATTGAACCGTTATGGGGAGTTTTAGAGCAGAAAGTGAGGAGCAGATTTCCATCTCCAACATCATTGAAGCAATTGGCAAATGTTTTGGTACAAGAATGGGACAACATCCTGTTGGAAACTATTCAAACACTCTACGAATCTGTTCCGCGAAGAATTGCAGCTGTTCTAAAAGCAAATGGTGGCCCAACACCTTATTAATAAATAAATATTGTGTATATGTCAGGTGTTCAAATTATTTTGTCCATCCCTTGTATGGTGCCCTGACGCGCGGCAACATTACACTATACACTGTGTAATCAAGTCAATTTAAATAATCACTTCTTAACGTCGCAATAAGGGAGACTTTATGAACCATTAAAATAAATAATCAAGTCTTCTTTGATTACAATATTTTTTTTTTTTTTTTGAAAATGAGGCTATGGAGTTATATTGAACAGTACTTTAAGTAATGCCTTTGTGAAATCTTACTTCTCGTTTTTGAAATAAGTAGGATTTATTTTTGGCACTATGAGTGGAAAATCATACTTAGTAAAATTTTAGGTCATGTATAATTCAAATATTGCTCTTTGCACACTGAATTCTGCCCTTAATACACTGATTTCATACTTGTTTGTTTCTAGGGGGCTCTGGTTACCCCCTTGAACCATGGCTGCTGATGCCAGTACTGAATGCGCCTCCAGGCTCGCCAGAGCATCGTTTCACAGAAAGCTTGACACGGGTCAGGAACTGCGTGGAGCGATGCAATGGCGTGCTAAAGGGACGCTTTCGCTGCCTTCTGAAAGACAGGGTGCTGCATTGTAGACCCCTGAAGGCAGCAAAAATTGTTAATGCTTGCGCTGTTTTGCACAACATAGCAATTGAGGTAAGTTTCTTGTATAAAGGAACATGTGAAATAAATGTAGAGCCAAAGCTTTGTAATATATGCAATATTTATTTTTATGTTCAAGGCCAGAATACCATTTCAGTAAGAGCTCTTTGTTGGTGCCGCAGAAAGATGGATCTTCTCAGCAATGCAGAAACCCACCACAGAGAGGGTGCACGAGTCCAGAATGCTTTGAGAAGACAGCATTTTGTTTAAGTGAAACCCATCCTCAACTTGCTGATAAAGCTGCATACCAGGTTGATGGGAATAAATGGCCATTTCTTGCTTCACATAAAACTGACTTAGCAATGTCGTAAAATCTGCATTATTTGAAACAGTTTCCATCTATACATACAAAATATCATGTAAGGCACTTCGTGCACCATCCATAAACTAATGGTATAGTCTATTCGCAGTTTCTTCACACTTTTTGAATCAAACCTCTGAAAAATTACCCCATGTATGACGTGCTTGGTGGTTTGGTAAATGTCATGTATCACAAACGTTTCGTACTTAAGCTAACATAAAAGTATTTTATTTTTGATTAAATTTAACTTTTACAGTAAACTCTCCCTAATCCGGCGTTCTCTAATCCGTCGCTCTCTCTTATCCGGCGGTCCCCGGGAGGAAGGGTGCTGGTTTTCGGAACTCGCCTGAGCTAGCCCGGCCCGACCCGAGTGTTTCCTAGAAAACCTTCCCTCCCTAGCGAGCCAACCTTTAAATGCTTTGTTTAGGGACACAAACTCACACGTTGTGTTTCTACTAAGAAAATATGAGGGCACCAGCCTTCACTTCCTTCGCCTGGAACACCTGATTTTAGCCAGTCTAGTTCGAACATTCATCGCGAGTGGAGTGCAAAATTTAGCAGTCAATGTTTTTAATTTGCCCTGCTATGGCCACGAAAAGAAAGAAGTTAACTCTGTCGA
>NQII01004700.1:132213-153643 GCA_002778355.1 Clitarchus hookeri | reverse complement strand
CCCACCACAGCTGACAACACCCGCAACAAGAGTTAAGTATGACAATCACCGTCACGAGAAGCCCACTCAACCACGAATTCACCCAGTAAATCCGAGTAACCAAACTATCACAGTACCGCACCTCTCAAGTGTTGATGTTGTGTATTTGTGAATATATAGACGAGACAATATATACGTACTTCAAAATACAACAGTGATAGTCTACCTCATTACAATACCCACAACCTCCACGCACTTTATAGTCTGTGCCTGGGGGACATTAACTCTGACCATATAAGCCACCATGTCTTCTACAGTGGCGGTACCTGCGTCAAGTTAATTTGGCTTCCCAACGGTGGGGCACAGATACGTCTGTACAGATAGTATCAAAGAACCAGACTATACCAGTATACCCGAGTAAAGAGATCTCACATGTACCAGATTGCCGAACTAGTCAGGCTGAACATACCGAAGTATACCGAGCTAGTAAGGAGGAACCCAAAGACTTAAAGGGAGTCTCTCAAACCCCTTTGGCGCCCAGTCGAGAACCGAGACGCGCAGGAGCAAGTTCGAGAGCGAAAACGAGGCGGGAGAACGGACGTTTAACGAGGAGCCGTTACCGAAGAAGTAGGCCACGACAGCCCATTGCAGAATGGCTGGCAATACAGTGGCTAGATATTTCGAGAGACGACGAGGGACGAGCGAACGTGGAGCGGTTACTAGTACGAGCGAGAGAGTCTAGCGAATAGACAGGAGCGAGGAGTGGTAAGGGGAGGTCGAAGCGAGGTCATTTCCACTAGGCAGTGAGAAATGACGTGTGGTAGGCGGACTAGGATGCAATTCCGCGCCGAACCAACTGCTGTTATTGACTGCCCTAAATGTAACAAAATATGTAGTGCTGTTCATGCTTATATTTGTGGCTACATGGTGAAGTTTTAGAAGCAAACTAGAAGCTGTTAAGACCTGTTACAAGTTGTTGTCGTTAACAGTGGAAGCTCCTGAACAATAGATACTGCCCAAGAATACAGTCCAAAATATTTGTACTATCCCAACACTCAGTTCACAAACACATTTAGGCAGGTAGGTAGTGTTGTGTTCCAAAACTTGCCTGTTGTGGGCCACTGTTCTGGATTAAGTAAACTCTTGGCTGTTAAAATGTTGGGAGTCTGTAGATATGGAGTACATGCAGTGTAGCAAACGTAGTTTAACCCTTTTCCAGGCGATTGTAAGATATTTACCATCCCGCAATTTGTTTTCCAGCACCATATGGAAAAGTATTTACCAGCGCCCAATATCAGAATTTGTCATCTGGAACCAGAACTTCAAATATTGGCCAATAGATGGCAGTACGGGCCCTTTAAAATGCTAAATTTTTGCTTTCCATAAGGTTTCAAGCAAAATGGAGAGGGTAAGAACGTGTTTTTTTCAATCTTGTTGTGTAAATAATACATAAAAATACGTTAGAAGCTATGTATTCGTATATTGTGTATCTTAAAGATATGATAGCTAAATTTTATTATGTGTTTAAGAAAATATTGCAAAATATTTTTATTTGTGCATATTTATATTTGGTGGTAATATATTTACCACAGCCTGCTTAGTGATTTTAGAGGTGGTAATTAATTTACCACCGCCAGTTTGAAGCACAGTTTTACTAAAACTATTCATTTTAGAAATAGCATTTTGTTTGGCATAGTACTTAATTTATTTGTATATATTTGTTCTTATACTTTTATATTATCATTTCAATTATTAATTATTTACAATATTAATTATTATTAATATTATTGAAAATATTTTAGAGTTTGTTTAGGATTACATAAATATTTATATGTCTAGAAATTACAATTTGAAATAAAATGTTAGTTTAGTTAAAATGTTATAAAGGTAAATTTTTTTTGTCAGGCTGTTCAAATGATTTCAAAATAAAAGAAATTAACTCAATGTAATGAATAATATTTTAGGCAAACGCGTTGGAAAAAAAGAAAAAATTAGCCACCGAAGAAGCTGTAGAGCTTTATTTCGCTCTGCCTTCGGATCCTGAAGATTCCGAAAATTAAGGTGATACAGAAGAGGATTTCCAAAATGCAGGTAATTTATTGTATAAATAATACTATTAATAAATCATGTAAAACTATAAATTGAAATATATGAATAAATGCATAAAATATTCTTTCGAGATTCCATGAACATCATTGTAGACAATGATGTTGCAGTGGATAATCGAGATTTCTTACCCCGAAACGGTGAATCTGATTCAGAGGATAATTTCCAAAATGCAGGTAGTTTTATTGTATAAGTAATAATGATAAATCAGGCCAAACAATGTTTTTTTTAATACAATACTAAAATGTATAAAATTTATATTTTTCCATATTACATGAACATTGTTACTGACAACGATGATACAGTGGACGATCCCGACTTTTTACACCAAAATGAAATCCCTGATGGTATAGAATACATATGGTCAACAAACCAGCAGCCCAAAGAAATACCAGAATTTAACAGTAAGGGTAAGCCTACCCACCAACGGATTACAAGACTATCACAGCCAACTGAATATTTCAATCAATATTTTGATTCTACAATAATTAAAAAAATTATAGATGAAACAAATTTATATGCAGAGCAAAAAAATTACAAAAACTGGACACTCCTCACGCAAGAAGAACTGCAGGCGTTTTGGGAATCATAATTATGACGGGAATCAATAAATTACCTGAATCAGATTTGTACTGGTCTTCTGACCCTTTTTTCAACAATCAAGAAATCTCATCAATTATGCCAGCACAGAGATTCAAAACAATCCTTTCAAATTTGCATATCAATGACAATCAAAAAACTGTCCCTAGAAATGAGCCAGGATTTGATAAATTATATAAAGTGCGTCCTTTGATCACTCATTTAGAAAAAAAATTTCAATAAGAATATTCAAACGCTTCAATACAATCTATTGACGAGATAATCGTAAAATCCAAAGGAAGGTCTACAATGAAGCAATGTATGCCAGGAAAGCCTGTAAAAAGAGGTTATAAGACTTGGGCTGGATCAGATGCATCAAATGGGTATCTACGAGTGTATCAGTTTGAGGTTTACACAGGGAAAAAAGACGATGGTTCCATTTCTGAAGGTTTCGGATATAGAGTTATAACAAATCTAACCAAAGATTTACACAATTCTTGTCCTCTTTTGGTGGTTTTTGATAATTTTTTCACTTCAGTTCCATTGATGGAAATGCTGTTTTCAAAAAACCTATATGTCTTTGGTACAGTCAGAACTGGCAGAAAATACCTTCCTGAAACCATGAAGAAAAAAAAAGTTGCAACAAAAATGAATCACTAATGTTGTCATGTAAAAACACTGTAGCAGTGCAATGGAGGGATACTAAGATCGTTACTCTTCTTTCAACAGCACATCATCTAAATGACATGACAGAGGTAAATAGAACACAGAAGGATGGTTCGAAAAAGCGAGTTTCATGTCCCAAAGCAATTGCTGACTATATGAAAAATATGGGAGGAGTGGATAAATTTAATCACTTGAAATCTTCTTATAGTACAAGTAGGAGATCAAAGAAATGGTGGCATCAATTATTTTATTTTCTTTAGATGCTACTCTAATCAATTCGTATATATTATATGTGAACATTCATAAAGCGTCAAGAAATTCTCATCATGAATTTAGGTTGAGAGTAGCTCGCGGCCTAATAGGAGGCTTCTCTAGTAAAAAACGAAAGCTACAATCACTCTGGGTATCAACAAAAAAGGAAATTGCTATTCCAAAAGAAATCTGAACTACTAATGTTGGGACACACGTGCCAGTCAAAGGAGAGAGCTACAGAAGGTGCAAATATTGCAGCACAGAAGTAAATCAGAAACGTACCAAGGTGTTGTGCTCAACGCGTGATGTACCACTGTGTGCAGCTCCGCGTTTTATGTTATTTCATGAGACTCTGTAGAAGTATTACATTTGGTCATTTACATTACAACATTCATTTGGTTTTTCTATCATCAATTTTATGTCATAAATATATTTTTAATTTTCTAAATAATCAAGATTAAAGAGTTTTGACAAAAATGCATGTTTGTTTGTGATATTTTTTGTATTTCATGTTTTTTCCATTGCACAAATCAGTAAAATGTCATTGTTTGTATTGGGCGGTGGTAAATATGTTACAAACCACAACAAAAAAATTTTAGAAATACTTTTGACCTGGGCCCGTTAAAGGGTTAAGGCAGATGTTTTTAAAACTGTTCATTAGAGTTATGGTTCATACATAGTGCAAGAACGTCAACAGAATTTCATCAGGGAAAATGGAGTGTCATGGGGGAACAAAAGAGACGCTGTGTGTCAAAATTCAAACCCATGACAAATACATGAAGCGACACAGAAAAAAGTAATTGTTAATTTCTGGAATAGTTACTGTACAGGGTAAGTCCTCGAATTATGGACATAATTGTCCTTTTTTTTTGTGGAGCACACACGTACTTTTGATGTGCAGTGTAGTTGTATGCTCACATTTTCCATGTGCAACCAGTGGAGTGGTGCATATGTGCATGTTTATTAAGTTTTTACTTGTTTTAATGGTTTACTAGTTTAGCATGACTTTATAGTTTCATATTAGGTAAACTTCAAGGATTTAGTTATGATAACAGTAAAGTATACATTCCAGTATGTTTACTTTTTAAGTTAACCTATTGCTTTTTCCAATGTCCGTGCTTTACTTTTATGTGTTCAGGTGTTTTAAATTATTTCTTGTTTTGCTCATATAAAGTGTAGTTCAAAAACTGTCATGTGGGCACTCCTAGAATTCTGTAAGACCTCCAAATTCATTCTTTTGTTCCGGTGAAACTGAAAGTGCTAGTGTATGGTACACCCCTCCTTTACTTTTAACTGGTTACACTTGTGAATGTTTCTTAAAATTTTTGTCTTCTTAACTTATAAATAGTGCACTGCACACAGTTCATTAAATTATTTTTTGGACGTATAAATTAGCACAACAATGATGTGAAATATGACCGTATATAGTATGCTAGATGCATGTGGTTCTTTTCTTGCATTTTACATGTACACGTCATGCTTTTGAGATATTACACATGCTCTTAAGTTTTTTTTTTTGTGAAATTAGATAATAGGCCAGTAGTAATAAGACTTCAACATGGAAATAATTCCGAAAAAAGAAATTTTTGTTTTAATGGTTTCAGTTATGACCCAATATGACTGTCCTAGGTTTTCCCCCTCCGCTGAGGTGAGCTTCGGCGGTGGTGGGGGAAAATGTGCAGACCGGTTCTTTATTGTTCGGCCACCTGGCGCAGGACGATCCTTCGATCCCTTCTCTTCTCAATGCCCTGACGAGCCCTTAGCTTCCAGTATGCGGTGTTTAACTCACTAGTTCGGACCTTCGTAATGTGTTTGTGTTCCTGTGCATTCCAACATGACGGAGTTATGTGCTGTGCGTGATCAGACAATATCAGAGGATAAAGCAGTGAATGTGAAGGAGAGGGGAATTCAAACATTGATTGAGTGTAGCAAGAGGAGAGGTGATAAAAAATATCTTCACTTTCAAAAACTTGAGACTGTGAAACTACATTCAGCATGTCACAAAAATTATACAAGATAAAAATGTGTGGCTGCAGCTGCAAAAGCTGGCCCCAGTGGACAACGGCAAGTGCAAGCAGGTCAGTCAGCTTTCAATTTCAAAAATCTGTGTTTTTTGTGCTGAAGATGCCAGAGATGATTTCATCTCCAAACAGAAAAGAAAACCTATTGAGAGGCGTGAAAGTGTCGGTCTAGTAACTACACTCCACTTGTAGAAACTGCTGCTGGCGGAGGGTACCAGTGGGGACATGAAGTAAGCACCCGCTTAGCCACCGTGAGTGACTTGGTCGCCAGTGATGGAAGGTACCACCACAATGCATGAGGAAGTTTTGTAAACCTGTACACCAAAGAGTCACCCCAGGTAGACCCCAAGATGAGAATATAACTGCTGCAGTTGACCACATTAGCAATTATATTTAAAGCATGGAAGATGAATGCCAGTTTTCTGTGAAAGAAACTGAAAGGTTTTACCGGCCCAATCCCTCATGAAAAACAACTGAAGGCAAGGTTGTTGGACAAGTAAGGGAGTGACATTCTCATTTCAGTTGGTAAAAACCGAGAAACAGTGATCTGTTTTCAAAATACGGGATACAAAATTTTGACTCAACAATGGCACGAATATCGAAAAAAGAATGAGCAAGAAGAACGTCTCCGAATAGTTGAAGCTGCAGCTGACATCATCCGGGAAGATGTCCGTTCAAAAGTGTATGCACTTGACACTTACCCAGACTTCCAAAACTTCTTGCAGAACTGTGAGGAGGACGTTCCTGTTTCCCTGAAGTTGTTGGTGGATACTATCCTCTTCAGAGGGAAGAAAGGGAAAGAAGAAAAATGCAGAACAAAGACAATTTCTATTGTACACGCAATAATTGCAGCCACAAGACCCAGATCATTCCATTCCTCACTTCAGGTTGGATTTGGTGCTCTCCTCAAGGAAGTATGGTTCTAGGGACCTAACAGAGACAGCCTATGGGTTAGGATTCTGCTGCTCATACGAAGAAGTTCGGAATTTTGAAGCATCGTGCATGAACCACCCTCAGAGCTCAGAGTATCCTAACACATTTTCACAGTTTGTCTTTGACAATGCAGATGTCAACGTCGACACTCTTGATGGCTCCAAAACTTTCCACACTATGGGTGGCATTCACTGCATAACACCAGCAATTTCTCCTGTAAATACTGGCGCTCTACCTAGAGTGACTGCTACTCCAAAGGCAAGCACTGTTGGCGAGTTTGGTGCTATTCCAGTTATTACATTTGAAAAAAGTGTGTCATCTTTCAAATACATTCTGTTTGAGGACCTGACGGAAAACCGTTTCAGCGTGAACATCCAAACTACCTATTTCCAGTGGATCCTAGGGAAATGGAAAGGAGACAATCTTTCAGGATGGAATGGTTATGTGGAGCGGGCCACATCCTCAAAACCCTACAGTACCTCACTAACTGTTTTTCTTCCATTCATCAACGCCCCCCAAGCAACTATGACACCGTTTATACATCACTTCTCACTGCAGCCAACAAATGCAAGGCCCTCAATCAAGGCATCTGTTTTGTTTCGTTCGACCAGCCATTATACTTGAAGGCATGTGAAATAGTATCATCCAGCCCTGTTGATTCTGAGCTGAGTACAGTCATCGTACGGTTAGGAGGTTTTCACCTTCTAATGTCATTTTTGGGTGCAGTTAGGTACATCATGGATGGTAGTGGTTTGCAACAGCTTTTTGGTGTTGCATATGCTCAGGCATCTACAGAAAAAATGATGGCAGGGCGTGCCTACTCTAGGGCAGTTCGGGCCCATACCCTCTGCACTTTGGCTCTTGGACAGGTCATCATAACAAGCATGAAAAGGAGTGAGGAAGAAACAACCGTTCAGTTGGAGGAGCCTTGCTTGCAACAACTGATCCCCTTGAATCAAATCCTGATATTGAAAATGTCAAGCAAATGTTAGCAGACAAACTTGAGGATTGAGCTCAATGGTCCCACTGCCAAGCTTTCGGTCCACTACTTAAATATGACAACCCTGATGAAACAGTTTATTCAAGCTGAGAGGAGTGGAGACTGGGAACTGCAGATCAACACAGTGAAGAAGATGCTGCCTTACTTCCACGCGAGTGGCCACTTTCTCTACGCGGAGTCAGCACAGCTGTACGTGAAGGATATGTTGGACCTTGAGAGTAAACTATCACAAACGGACTATGAAAGATTCGTAGTGCAAGGCTGGTTCACAATCAGGCACTCTGACAAATTCTGGAGTGGAATTTGGTCAGACATGACTATCTAACAGACACTGATGCGATCTTTGAAAAGTAGCGGTGGTCTTAGTCATGGTCGTGGCATCTCAGACAGCACTCTAAGCAGGTGGATTCACACCATGCCCATTGTTACTGCAGTTTCACAACAAGTGGAAGATTTGTGTGGGGTGTCGTTTTCCACCTGGGAACAACATGTTGATGCCAGGGTTGCTAGAGTACTGCGTGACAATACAGATGTCCAGAAGTTTGTGAAGTGGTTTGAATCCCATAATCCGTTTCCCACTACCGAATTCGTCATGTCCATCAGCACAGGCATCCTGGCAGATGAGACCGTCAATTGCCACAGAGCTTTCGAACTTGGAAAGTCTTCAATGCTCAGCTTGGTTGGAAAAACCTTTGAGCAAATAAAGTTTGTCAGGAAGAATCGAGTTGTCAACATGCAAGGATTCAAGTCAAAAGTGAACATTGGTGGACAAGATATACCTGTGAACCCAGAGACACTATTTCGCCGCATTGCCCTGCTCAAAAAGTCAGACAAGGAGTTGAAGACATACTTGGAGTATGAGCTGGCGCTGTACCCATTGTCACTGTTCGACGAACTTGGGATGAGGAAGACCCCCAAGTCAGTCTTGTACGATCTTTTCTCTCCACTAACTGAAAGCGTCAACCTGGATGGAGCTGTCTACGTCATTGAAGGAGGATTTCTCCATCGCTTGGTGTGGAAGAGTGGGGAGACATACCAGTCAATTGCCAACAAATATGTGAACCACCTCAACAGACACTACAAGGAACCAACTACTGTTGTTTTTTATGGCTACCCCGAAGGCATGTCAAAAGGTATGAAGTCTGCTGAACGCCTCCGACGGGCTAAGAAACATAGTGTGCCGTAGGTCGTTTTCAGCACGTTTATGACAGTGACGATGACCCAGGAGCAGTTTCTATCAAACGATAAAAACAAAGGAAGACTGGTTACCCTACTCACTGAGAGATTTGAAAGTGAGGGCCTCTCAGTTAAACAAGCTGATGAGGATGAAGAACACTTAATTGTCAGCACTGCTGTTGATGCTGCACAGAAGCATCCAGTTGTTGCTCTCGTGAGCGAAGACACAGATCTCCTGATTATCCTCACAGCTGTAGCCCCACCATCGACCAATATTTACTTCGTGAAACCAGGAAAAGGAACGCTACCATCGAAAATATTTTCACGCCACAGTTTCCAGAAACCCAACTCGGTGAAGAACAACCTGTTATTCCTCCACACATTGAGTGGTTGTGACACGACATCGGCATTTTATAGGCAGGGGAAGAAAAAGTTTGTGAAACTGGCGGTGAAAGAAGAGCGTCTCTTGAACGACTGCAACGTGTTCATGAGCCAAAGCGCGACACCAGAAGATGTCGCAAGAGCTGGAATACTCTTTCTGGTCACTCTGTACGGAGGTAAGACAGGAGACACCCTTGACCAATTGAGGTTCGATCTGTTCGCCAGGTCGTTGGTGAAATCCAACTTCAACTTGGCTTCCCTACCACCGACCACAGAAGCTGCCCGCCAGCACTGTTGGAGGGTCTACCTGCAAGTGCAAATGTGGTTAGGGAACCAAATGGATCCCCTCAAATGGGGATGGAAACCCACCACCTCCGGCCTGGCTCCTCTTCCTACCTTCAAGGAACCAGCTCCTCAGTCCCTGCTTGTGACAATCTNGAGTGCGCAGGAGCGTGCAGTTGTCACAAGGCAGGGATAAAGTGCTCCATCATCTGCAGGAGCTGCAAGGGGGACTTCTGCATGAACACGGCGAACATCGACGTTCTTGAGGATGCTGGTGGCTTTGATGAAAACCTAATGGAGCTGTTTGTGACACAGACGCAGGTGAACTTGCCAAAGAATAAGAAGAAACGAACATTGAACCACCAAAGAAACGGGCTAGATCCACTGTTTAATTCATTCACTTTCATGTTCAGTTGTAAGAATTTGTTGTGAGAAGTTTCATGTTTAGTTGTAAGAATTTCTAAGAAGTTGTTAGAATTTCTATATTTAACTAATAAATATTAATGCTTTATTATCCAAAAATAAGTGTTGGTGTCTCAAAATATTCTTTCCCTATTATTTCTGCAACATTTTTTGAAGAAAAATTGCATTTCAAGGACAGTTGAAAAATTGGTTAGATTTCAACGTAAAATTTTATACTGGACGTAGAATTTAATGCTCTACAACTTCTACTAAGACGCTTTTGTGAAATAGAAGGTATTTTTAGAGATATTTCCGTAAAACGAACGTCAAAACTATTTTTTTCACTAAGCCGGAAAAATAGTACAACTTTTAGGTTAGCCTGTACAGTCATGGGTGCTCATTCGATGCAGAATTTAACGCTCTACAACTTTTATGGAGACCACTTTTTGATTCCATCGAGTAATTTCAGAGGTAAAAGCGAAAAACTGCAAAAACACCCCTTTTACAGGCACATTTTCCCCCACCACCACCGAAGCTCACCTCGGCAGAGGGGGAAAACCTAGGACAGTCATATTGGGTTATAACTGAAGCCATTAAAACAAAAATTTATTTTTTCGGAATTATTTCCTTGTTGGGCATTTTTTGAGTCTAGTACTACTGGCCTATAAGCAAACCCTACTTTTAACATTGCTTGTAATGAAAAAAATATGATTCATTTAGTGCACCTTTTGCATAGCTTATGCCAAATGAGTGTGCTTCAAAGGGACTCACTGTATTTTTTTCCCCCACACATTACCCTAATTGTAAAGATGGAGCCGACAACATCTGCAAATGAAAATTATATTATTAATCTTAAATAAGGATAGAGGAGCGGGAAATAGTAGCAAAGGATAAGGCAATAGTAGACAGCAGGAAGCTAACAAGGATAGATGAGCGGGAAACAGTATGTAGGAGACAGGGAGTGGTGGAAGGCAGGAAGCTGTATGTTGAGGCTTGTAGGGAAAACATTAGCATAGGCCAGCAAGAAGGAAAAAATGAACAGTTCATGGCCGGAGGGGAAGAAAGAGGACTGGTCAAAGGAAAGTTAACAAGGGTGGTGGAGGAGGAGGCTGGTGGCAGGGATCAGGGAAGAGGTGAAGTAGACCAGGGCTGGTAGGTGGGTAGAAGGGGGACAAAGCAGGAAAGCATTGTAGGAAATGAAATAGAGGTGGTTTTCCTAGCCAGCTCAATCATAAAGTGTCGGGAGTTGAGGGAAATCAGGAAAGAAAATACATTAGAACAGCTTTTGCTGGTGCAAAAATCAAGGACTTGGAGGAAAGAGTTACTAGTATTAGAGGTAGCAGGGTGGCAAAGGTGGTTTTAATTCACCTGGGGGAAATGACCTGACTCGAAAGGAGGTGGGGCAAGAGGTAGAGAGGGACCGCAGGAGGTTATTAAGTAAACAACAGGAGAAGATCCCAAGAGCTAGGACAGTAGAGTAGAGCACCCCTCAACCAGAATCGTCAGGGGTAAGGCTATTCCAGTTGTGGAAAAATTCCAGTTAGGGGAAATGAGAGTGGAATGGTGTGAAAAATAACACATTTTAGTCTGAACTCGTGTATATTTGGCTAATAATTTTAACTTAAGGAATAGATGAGTTATAATTATTAGTTTTATCCTTAAAGTTACAAAGCCATTAAAAAAACACTACGTACTGTTTATGAAAATGTGAGTCATAAAACTCCCGGCACTGCGTTAATAACTTTCATACACAACCTGCTAGCCGGGATTCTTATCGCTTTGCGTGCATGTCTGCGTGAGTAGTCAACGACTGGAGATAATCTAGGGCTGCAGCAGTGACATGTTACTGTTTGTGTAGACGTGCAACTGATAATGATAAAACTTCCCAATGAATAGTCAATTCAGTGGATAGTCTTTCCCTTACTGCATGGCACGTCAGCACAACCTACATTTACAAGAGCGGGACTGATGTATTATACACAAAGTACCGTATTTCTGCATGTATAGACAACACATTTTTACAAAAAAAATGACAGAAAGTGGGGTGCAGCTTATTTACGAGAGGTTGGCATAAGAAAATTTTCCCCCTAAACCATGTTCAGAAATTTGTCAACATACAGTACGCTCTAATGTTTTAAGTTAGTTTCTACGTAAGTCTAAAAAATATAAAATTAATAGCTAATAACTTGTGTGTTTAAACACGTATGGGTCGCACCATACTTTTGCCTGCCTGTCCTAGACAGTTTTGCTTTGTATCACATCCAGCCACCGTCCAACTGGCTCGCTTCCTTTCTCTTTTTTCTTACTCCCTCTCGCTTGGCATCCTTCCTTTCCACCTCCACCCCCAGCGCTACAACCACAGTCACCCAGCACCAGGCAAGTTTGCTCGCTCCCTTTCTTTTCTTTCTCCCTCCTTCCCCCTCTATTTTGTTTGTCACACTGTCTCTCTCTCTCTGGTTGAATGAGACAGCCAGCAGTAGCTGTGTGTGTGTGACAACACACGCATTCCTGCACCATACCATTGCCTGCCCGGCAACAGCCGGCCGAGCTGGCAGGCTACGCACGGAGCACATGGTCCGCAATTCAAATGCAGTGTTGAGGCATTATGACAAATACAAAAGTTTTATTTACGGGGAATACTGCACAGTTGCCACTTTTCAGCAGACGGGGGTCAGGCGGCGCAGCAACGATAACACTCAACGCCAAATTAATTAGTTTGACGTCATAGTTTGCTGTTGCCGCACTAGCACGATGAGGCCTGGCAATATTCACGAGGATACAAAAATTCAGTGCAGCCTATACTTGAAATATTAATTGTCCCTAATTTTTTATTAAAAACTTCTGGTGCGGTCTATACACGCCAAAGTCACGCCACTAAAACCAACAACATGTGTCGCACATTGCCATTAGTCACTCACTGTCACTTGTCATGATACAGCGTAGCTGTAGCTGTTGCCACTTGGGCCGGCTGTCTCTTCATCATGCAGCTTGTTTACCAGCTAGCGGGCATGTACAGTCTGGTGTGAGCAACAAAAGACCTCTCGTGAGCATGGGAAAGTTATGGCACAACTTTGTGAAGTTTGAATTTTTTTGGAAAATTTGTTTTGGATATGGCGAGTTCCGTTTGAGGGAATTCAGGTTAAGGGGTGCTCTACTGTAGTTGGTGGTGTGCTGGTTAGAAAGGGAATAACGTGCAAGAAGGCAGTAGCAGCGAGTGAGGTCTATGAGAGAGTATGTAGGGATTTACGGGGTACTTTAATAGAAAGTAGGAAATGGGTAGACTAGGGAAGTGTAGGAAGGGACCAGGTACACCTGACAGAGCAGGGAAGGAGGATCCTAGGTAGGGAAGCAGCTTGTTGTTTAGAGGAGGTCAGGGCTGAGCAGCGAGTGTTTAAATAGCAACCAGAGGGACAAGGTAACAGAAGTAGAGCTAACTAGGGAGGTAAGCACTGATGAGGCCAAAGGGGGAAGAGAGGAGGTAGGCAAAGTAGGGGGGTAATGCAGCATGTTAGCATACCAAACTGTAGGAGTATGTACAGCAAGCTGGAGGGCTTCTGGGGTAAGATAGAAGGACATGGGGTGGATATAGTGGTAGCTGTGGAGACTTGGCTGAATGAGGAAGTGCTAGACATTGAATGTAGGCAGGATAAGTTCACCATATTCAGAAGAGACAGGGATGGGAGAGGAGGAGGAATAATGGTGTGTATAAGGGAGGGGCTGAAAGTGTGTGTAGAATGGATTAGTGAAAATGTTGAGGTGATGGAAATTAAATTAAGTGGAGGTAGTAGTAGGAGGATTACTTTGCTGACAGCGTATAAGCCACCAGGACAGGGATGGCAGGCAACTAAGACGATCAAGTGGAGGGTTGATAGACTAAAGGACAGGCAGTGTGTTTTTGTAGCAGGGGAACTGAATATGCCAGGTGTGAGATGGATAGATGGTGCAGAAGAGATGGGCAGCATGATGCAGAGAATGGCAGCGCAGNACTGAATATGCCAGGTGTGAGATGGATAGATGGTGCAGAAGAGATGGGCAGCATGATGCAGAGAATGGCAGCGCAGTTAGTCAACAGAGGCTTGGTCAAGGTAGTAGAAACACCTACGAGATGGAATGAAGAGGGCGTTGGATCAGTGTTGGTTGTGGTATTCGTTAAACCTGGGCATGCTGTAGTTGGTGCCATAGTATTGGATGGCGTAAGCGATCATGATATTCCTGTTATGGAAATTGGGCTTGGCAGGATGAGGGAAGAGCAAACGGCAGATAGGTTGGTGCTGCAGTAAGGGAGAGGAAATAAGGAGAGGGCAGAAATCTTCCTGAGTGATAGGTTTGAAAAGTGGTCTATGGAGGAAAGTGTGGACGGCTTATGGGAAGAATTTAGAAGAATGTCAGAGGTCATCTTGGAGAAATTTATGACAAAGAAAAGATTGCGGTCTGGGAGAGATCCACCATATTATGGACAGGAGATTCACAAAATGAAAAGGAAGTGTAGAAAATAACATGTCAAGTGGAGAAATGAAGGGATCTAAGGAATTGATGAAACAAATAGGAGGAGAGCTTGAAAGGAAAAGAATTATCAAACAAATGAAGAATATATTTTTAAGGAAGATGGTGGAAGGAAATGGAAAGGAATGGGGGAAATTGTTTAGGTATGTTACATGATAAGGGTAGGAGAGGAAGGTATCCCTCTGCCGAAAGGTAGGGATGGCAGGACTGCGACAAAAGACCAAGAAAAATCTGAGATGCTACAACGCCAGTACTTGTCAGTGTTTGAGGCAAAGGAGGATTGTAATAGGGAGACTAATAGGGATAAGGGGTTATTTTGTAAGTTTAAGATGAGGGAGTGGGAGATAGCAATGGTGATCAGGGGGTTGAAGAGCAGTAAGGCAGTGGGACCAGACGGGATACCGAACGCAGCACTTAAGTTTGGTGGGAGAGAGATAGTGAAATATTTGGAGGTGTTGTTTAGCAAGTCCTTGGGAGAGGGTAAGTTGCTACAAGGTTGGAAGATTGTGATGGTGGTCCCAATAAACAAGCAGGGGGAGGCCTGGCAGCTACAGAACGGTGAGTCTCACATCAAGTACAGGAAAGGTAATGGAGAGGCTGGTGGTTCAGTATGTGGTGAATGTTATGAACAAGAGGAATTGGTTGGAGGAGTCACAACACATGGTCGCAGAAAAGGACACTCATGTGAGATGCAACTGGCTGGGATGTTAAGAGAATCTGGTGCAGGCAGTTGATGAGGGGAAGCAGGTTGATGCATGCTTCATTGATTTTGAGAAGGCATTAGATAAGGTGCCCCATGGGACTTTGATGAACAAAGTAAAGGAACTGATACTGGACAAGTGGGTAGTGGAATGGATTGAGGACTTCCTCAGGGGCGAAGACAGAGGGTGAAAGTGGGGGAGGCAATATCGGAGGAAGAAGAGGTTACGTCAGGGGTGCCGCAGGGAAGCATACTGGGGTCTCTGTTGTTTACCATAATGGTAAATGACACTGGTTTCAGGATAAGGAGAAAAATAAAATTGTTTGCAGATGATTGTGCATTGTATGCAGTGGTGGGAGGGGTGAAAACTTGCAGGCAGACATCAACAGGATAGGGTTGTGGACCATGGAGAGTAAAATGAAGATAAATGAAAGATAAACTAACATAGTGAGGTTTACAAGGAAGGTGATAAGCAGGGACATGTACAGATGGGAGGGGCAAGAGATAGAAGAAGCAGCAGAATATAAGTATCTAGGGATTGTATTGCAGGGAGACCTCAGATGGAAAAAAAACCAGCAGAGAGGGTGGTTGCGATGGGAAGGGCTTTCCGTATGTTGGGAAGAGTGCTGAAGGTAGTCAGCGGTGAGGTGAAGAAGAAGGCATATGGCACAATGGTACGGCCAATGTTAGAATATGCAGCAGCAGAATGGAACCCATACATGGGGGTGCGAGAGCTAGAGAAGGTGCAAAGAATGACAGCAAGATGGGTGAAGGGTAGCTGAAGACAGGGGTAGGATGGTGAGGACAAAGGTAACTATAGCCATTGTGATGATAAAAGAAATGGGGTGGAGCTCGTTAAGGACAGGTGGAATGTTGAAAGGCTCGTCAGGATGTACAGGGTGGTGAATGGAGCAGGAGGGTGGGGAAGTTTATGCTTCTAGCTAAGTAAGGGGGTGTTTAGAGGGAGGTAACAACAGTGAGAAGCTTCACAAGGTGTGGAGGACAGAGTGGGGTAGGCAGTCTAAGCTTGTGAGGTCTGTGAGGGAGTGGAACGTGTTTCAGGAGGAATTGGTGTCTGTGAGATGGGTTGCAAAGTTCAGGAAGGGCGTGGAAGTGGGTGTTTGGTTGGGTAGAGGAGAGAAGAGAGGTGAGAGAGAGCTTGCCATCGGGCAGTAGCCCAATTGCAGGTTGGTTATTATAATTATAATATATAATTAATACCAGTGGAAATGCAGGAGCAGAAATAATATTAGAATAAATCTACAGAATATCAGACTTCACGCGTTACTTTAGAAATGCAGAGATGTATGTTGATTGAACAAATAACAGAAAACATTGGTCTGAAACCGAAGACAAACTTGCAGCAATAGATAACCAACTTGCTCCTGTTTATGCAGTAATATTGGCAGTTCAGAAAAATAGGAACACAAATACGCACTTGGAACTAGCCGTAGACAGAAGCTTGGCAAGTAAAAATATTTCCCCTATTTTTTCAACCAGAAAACTGACAACGAAAATCAAATCCAGGTAAAATTTTACTTGAGGGGCTTTCCTGAAAATAATAAAAAAAACTCCAGAAAGTGGTATATTTCGACTCTACTAATAACGTAGAACACGAATATATTGGGGGCATGGCTTTAAAATAAGTACAACATATTTTAAAAAATTGAACAAGTTTGTGAGGTGACTGTTTCTGACAGTTTGTTTACGTTTTGAACGAAACGTTTTATGCCAACAAAAGTTGTTTAAATGAATTCAGCATAGCTTACCTAGTTGATATTGAAGCGGTCGTACTGTTAAAATAAGTAGAACATATTTAAAGAAATCGCGAAAGTTGATGTTTACGCCTGTTAACGTCTGCCGCCATTAATAATGGCTACGCATAGCATATTCACGCAATCTGCCGGGCGCATAAGACATCACGAGTCATACGTTAGTATGTATGCAGGCAGCGGTCGTGGTCAGTTCGATGGTGCTTCGTTCGTGATTTAAGACGGAAAAAAAGCAAGCAAGACTACGTTTCTGCGTTATATTAGCCTATTAACGAGTGCTTCTGTATATATATTCGGCTGTAAATGAGTGTTTCAGTGCGTTATATTCGCGTATGTGGTGCTTCGTGAAAACTGTGATTTCATCTAGTGATCTGACGTTGAATGGGCCATTGACAAGAGTATGTACAACCCGCCTACATTGGTGAGTGCATTTATATTATTTGTGTGGGTTTTACGTTCCTTTAAATCCCTAAAATCCTAAATTCGTAGTTTAGTGTGAAACCCACAAATCCTATCCGGTAGCTTAACGTGCAAATGTAGTTATATTACGTAAGTCAAACAAGGCTTTTTCCGGACGTTTATACAGCACAATTTCACATTCTTTCTATACTAACCTTGGAGTATTCGTAGGTAACGCAGAACACGACTATAGTAGCGTCGTTAACGTATGACTAATTGTATAATATGTGCCCACCTAACCGAACAGAACCTAACCCCACGATGGGTGAATCACTATTTTACATTTTTAAACTAACCTAGGATTGTAGCGATTTTAACTAACCTAGGATTGTAGTTATTTAAAATAACGTAGGATTATAGGGTTCCCATGTAGTCTGTGATTGTAGGGTGTTGATCGGAGATTTTTTTAATATTGTATAATCTTATATTACTGTACAACCTTACAATCCTAGGTTAGTTTAGAGCCGTACAATCCTAGGTTAGTTTAAAAACGTAAAATAGTGATTCACCCATCGTGGAGTTAGGTTCTGTTAGGTTAGGTGGGTACATGTTAGGAAATTCGTCGTACGTTAATGCCCCTAGTATATTCGTGTTCTACGTTATTAGTAGAGTCGAAATATACCACTTTCTGGAGTTTTTTTTATTATTTTCAGAAAAGCCCCTAAAGTAGAAAATTACCCAAATCCATGCTTATGAAAACCACCAGCCAACTTGAGCACAGAATATCGCTGCATGATGTGTAGTTGAACAGTTGGGCACGCTACCAGACGCCGCACTGAGCTCTACTAGACCGCCAAGTCACTAAACAAAATCATTACATCCCTTTTTATTATAATTTAACCATTATAATTTAACCATTATAATGGTCAACAGCTAATAAATCCACGTCCAAAAGCAACAATAACAACGAGCAATAGTTAAATAAAGTCTCCACACCGAAAATCCAAAAACGACTCCAAGAAAACTCGCGGACAAACTAGACACAATCTGCAAAGTTTGCCTTTCTTTCTGTATGCAAAACGAATTAAAAATAACTATTCAACACTACGTGCCCTAATCACAGAACTACACACGTACAAATTGTGAATTCAACGCTGCTTAAATAAAATCTTGGTACGCAGAAAACCAACCCAAACGAATCTTTATATCACATAACTACCCTAACTTAAGTTAGAACCCAAAACAAAAAACAAACGCAGCACACGAGCACGGACTAAGGCACTAACTATTAAAAACTGATCATTTTATTTCGCCAAATAGTTTTACAAACTGCCGCTGCGCTTTGAGTAATTCGATGAGAAAATGCATGGCCGGTTTGGCAACAACTAATGATTTTTGTCAGAGCAATGTACAATGCATCAGATTTGTCTTTCTAACTTACAAATCTGACATTCTAAATACAAATACTACAACTATATACGCGTGACTATTTGTATATAATAAATTACTTATTATAAAAGGAATCTTCCAGACAACGCAAGCTGCACGACAATACTAATCAGTAGAAAAATAAAAGTGCCTTAAATTGTTGAATTACTTCTCACTAAAACATATTAATTTGCGTTGCTTCTCATGAATTAAGAATTTTTTAATTAAATAAGCAGGGAAGATTGATACGCATTAATAAAAACTAAACTAAAAGAAATGTGTTTAATTTTTAAATTAGTTAAAATAAAAAAAATGATTTAGGTCTGACGTCTTCGAAAAAATATAAAAAATAAAATATCGACTCTGATTTTGCCATTTATATGAACAGAAATAAGAATACAGTGGGGTATTTCCTATTCCCTCACCAATTACTTTTAAAGAATTTTGGCATATGATGAAAGATATCCTATATAAAATTTTTAAACAGTTGACAAGAACCACTCCAGCTTGGTCTGGCACGGCCACTGTCATCACATAATCGGCCGACAGTCGCTGCAAGAGTGAGGCCAGCAGAACACGCACGTCGTGCGTCCCGATGCGTGTCCACAACCTCCACCTGGACACGGGTCATGATCCGATACCGAGTAATCAAAATAAGTGCCTGTGGTGTCCCTATAGAGTTCTGTGTAATTTGGATAGGAATCAAGTGTTAAAATGTGTATTAAATAGCATTAGAATTTTTGACCCAGCGACAAATGTTCATGAAATTCGCCCTTAGAGGATTGCAAACTAAATTCAGAATAAATGCACACCATGTGCATATTTAATTAGGTGTATAGTAGCAAGGCTAGGGTATTTTAAGTGTTCTATATATATATATATATATATATATCTTAGTACAAAAAGTTTCTAATAAAGCCAATTAGTACCGAGGAAAAGAATTAGTCTTTCTTTCAACCTGACCATTCCAGTCGTAGAGAGCCCCAAACTTAACAGATCTAAATTTTCCAAGTGCTCTTCAAGGCTCCACATAATCATGTTTTGTTTTTAAAATAGTTCTTAATTGAGAAATCTCACCTCTCTGAATGATTAAGAAAGCTCACTCAGAACATTTCAGTTTTTAATGTGTATATATTTCAAGTTCTATGATAATGAAATCATAATTAAATTACCTTGCGGAATTGAGCTAGCTCTCAGCAAGCATGCCACTTGTCCGCGCCATCTCCGGCAGTCTGCCCCCATGGGTGTCATGTGTTGCATGTGCGCCGCATCGCGGAGGACTTTCATACTTTGTTCTGAACACTTAACTGCAATAGGTTAACATAATTTACTGGAACTTTTATTTATTTTACCAACAGTCTTCCCTGTGTTCGCAGCACCCATCCGTCAGCACAATATATCGACCCCGGAGGTTTAATTACTCTTGTAAGTTTACGGGCCATTCTTGTCCTTTTGTACAGTACAGTGGCTGGTTGGCCTTGTGAGTCAGGTCCGCTTTAATTTGCATTGTATACATGTAACTGTGTACACTATTCGGCAATACAATTTACTTTAGTTAACCAAAACTTGTGAGTTTTCATTTAGTGTTATATTCCGGGTCCTGGCCCTATCCAGGAAGTCATTGACAACTCAAGGAGGCATTCCTCATTTAAAAAGTAAAAGGTAATACTAAGGTGTGCAGGGGTACCTGAATACCCCGGCTATATATTAAATATTCCTGTAAATTTGTACAGTTTGTGTCAGGGGATAGAGCTGCGTGGTCGTTTGGACCTCGATACAGAGAACTGTGACTTCGTGCTCACCCAGTGAGCTGCTGCCCATTCTATTTTAAATAGGAATATTGTGTAATATTACGACATTTCTTAACATAGTCCCTGGACGACGTCCACATTACTATCCCCAGACTACTACAGTGACATTACAGTGTGATTTTTTGGGATGCCAGATATGTTCCCCTCTGGAAAGGGTGCTATTTTTTTCCTGTGATCAGGTAGAAACAGGATAAGTGCCCCTCTGGACAACTACCTCGGAGGTAGAGTTCCCCTGGAAAACTACCTGCGATTTTGTACAATCTATGAAAATGACTACAACAGTTTTGCTCTTTTAGGTCGTCTAAACATAGTATACAACTCTACTCACCTGGTAGCATGGTCACCTGCAGCAAATCTACAATGGCATGCCAAATCTAAATAATTCTTACTGTGGGCCGATGACGTGATAACATTGGCCATGCCAGACAATGCCGGATTGGTCCATATCAGGTTGGCAGTGGATGGCTTGTAGTGGACGAGTCCACTCTCACCCAGGGAGGGATGTCGGTAGCCATGCTCGATTGTGCTATAAAGAAAGTTTATTTGTTGGAAATCGCACATAAATGTTGCACCCCATTACTTTCACAATTCCTATATTTATATGGATTGCTAGCACTCTCACACTTTATGCACAACACAGGCACAGGGACAAAAACCAAAGATGAGGGGGTGGGGGTGGAGACAAAAGGAGTTTTCTGGAACACTGTAACCTCGATGAACCCTTCGCTACATTTGTTTTCCCCACAGTAATTTTACTGGGGATGTTTCAATGGTGGTATTGGTCAACATGAATTATCACACCCTCAAAAGATGTCTCTTGAGGGCATAAAGGTGAGATGGTCACCTGACTCTGGCAGTACCTGCAGGTTACCAAAGCAGGGGTGTACATTTGTGCATGTTGCCAGCATTAGGGAGTCAAGGAGGGGTGACTGCCGTGTTAGTGTCAACTTCTCCACAGTAGTAGTTACATTGTTGCTGCCCTGTTTTAGCGACAGCAAGAAGGAAACGAAGCAGGGACATTTATGCTGCATTTACTTCCC